>JBBMOI010000010.1:19795000-19900000 GCA_038088405.1 Porites divaricata | reverse complement strand
GGATTCCATGTTTTAGTGCTGCCATTTTTGTAGGGTTTGTGGAACGTAAGGAATCTGGAATCAAGAATCCAGAATGCGGAATTCGCAACCCTTTCAAATGTCACCTGTTGGAGCAGTATTGTACGGTTTTATAGTTTTTTTTTTTTTCGTTAGCCGAAGCTCAATTCGCATTACAAGAATTATTTAATCTTTAACTTTACAGGATATTGAACAGAATGTCTCAGAAATCTTGGCTGATCAAGGCATTAAGGAACCCCTATCGAGCTTAGCTTTTTGCTGCTATTCAAACGTGTCCTCAGCTGTTACATAAAATAATAATTAAAGAAAATTAGTTGTCAAAACAGCAAACAACTATGTATAGTTCCATTCTTCAGCTACTGAATCATTCTCAGACATTTAGCGGTCATCCAGTTTCGACAGTTTCGTCTGAAACCGAGGGTTGAAAGTTGCGATACTTAGCACGTGACAGCTGTCCCGCTTAGATTACAAACTTAGACTTAAACTTCTTCAAAGCGGTCCATAGCCCACTGACCACCTAAATCGCATTTTACGCTACTGGCAAACAACCAAAATGGCAAATGTACCTGCGAAGTTTTCCTTTGCCGGAATGGCAAATATTGTTTGTGCTTCGTCGCGCTGTTAAGACAATTTTTTTCCTCTAAATAAGTGCGCTGTCCAAGTAAGAAACCTCTAAGAAGCTGTAGCCGTTCACCTACGAAGATCACCTAATATGACCTAATTTTGGAAAGGGCGTGAAAGTTTAATCGTTCGCATGAATAAGTAGAAAAGATGGTGGTTTGCCTTGTCTATAAGCACAGTCTCGGTATAGTTATACTGGCGGCCAGGTAAACCTGTTCGTATCCTTATCCTGGCCATGAAGGAAAAAAGATTGACCCTCACTGTAAAAACACCAATTAACTGGCAAATAGCGCATTCAAGAAATCCGCGAGATTTTTGTTACCCTTGTTCATGTGAAGTTACGTAAGTATCATCAGTTGTTCTGTTTTTACCCCTGTCCTTTATTTTATTAAAGAAGTCGTCGGGCATAAATAAATGGGGAAAAAGGATAAATTAAGTGTAAGGAAGATTCAAATTTTGCTTCGTTTTCTACGTCAAGTAGCCAGAGGAGTCGAGTGTCACCCAATGTTTACTACAAAGTGACTATTCCATACCTGACATTCCTAAAATAAATATATACAAATAAAAGAAACCAAGTAAAGAAAAGTGTACAGAATAAAAAAACAGACTGTTCCTAAGAACATAGAATTATTTCATAAATGGAACTGGTTGATGTAAAAGCTTATTTGCATTTTTTCATGTCTAAGGTTTATTTGTGCTGTAGTAATTCAATTAACATTCTGTGAATGCATTAAAAGCAAATGAAGAGCCTGACTATCCGCCAGGCTTAATGTTCTAACATGACATAACATAACACTTTATGTTATGTTAGAACATCTAAATTGTATCTTTTTTTCATTGCAATTGTGAAAATTCCGTTTTATTTGCTTTGTGTGAGAAATATACATCTGCACTTATTTATTAAGCATATCATAAACTGCTCAGTTAAAGAAACTCTCTTTATTTGAACCATGTGGTAGATTCTATTTATCGTAGCTGTGAAAACGTGTTGTATTTATTTAGGCTCTCACCCTTACAAAGAAGATTATCAAGTATCAAGAATAAGTCATAAAGGGTGTCGAGGACATTTACCCAGCCCTCTTGCAAAGTTTTTCAGTGTTCGAAAATTGAAGATTTCAGAGTCGTATCATCGAATGAACTTCATGCGAGAACAGCTAGGCCACTAAGCTCATTTTAGATTTTTGCATGACGTTAGCCTGCGCAGCTGGCGGTATTGTGAGATTAAAGTTTTGGCGGCGGAGCCGCGATCCAAAAAAAGGAGTGGGGACGAGGCGTTTGAAATACCGCCTGCCAGAAAAACTCCGGTATTTTGAATAGCCCGCACACCAGTGTGCGGGGAAACTGATTGGTCGAGGGCTATACATGTGTCAATCATAGTAGATGATCCTTCGCATATATTTCCCAATTAAGAGAGCAGATGGCAAACTGGAAAAGACGTAAGTGATTGTGGTTTCCCTTAAAAAAAGAGCATAGTTGATGACCAAATTGCCGAAATGGCGTCTTTAAACTTCACAGCGCTGGAATTGTCTTTATTTAGCCGTAAGAAACAAAGGTCAAAGAAAATTAAAACACTTTACAACTGCATCTGAGATCAATTCCTATCAGGAACGCCTACAGAAGAATAAACCACAGGAAATGGTTACTCAGTATGCATGTGACAAACCAGCTTCATGACCTTTTAATGTTATTAAGCCTAGTGTGGCGAAAAAAGATTTCCTCAGTCAAAGTTTAGAATGATACATGCACTGTGTAGTGCTAGTAACCTTCGCGCGAGAGCTGAGAATATAAATAAAACCTCTGTTCAAGCAAACCTACAAGGTCACGTTTCACATTATCACGACTCGCTTTAGGAGTCGTGTTTAGCCTGTCAACGATTATTTCTAAACTGTCTCGCGCGAAAATAATCGGAAGTTTCAAATTGCAGGTTTCTCTTTGATTGGTTGATTTAATTGGGATCAGCTAAGGTGATAAAAGTGGGCGGCATTCGAAAAATAAGTTTGCTAAAAAACCACGGTATATAAGAGCTGAGACATCAGCGGGAGTAAGGGCACAGCGGCACGAGGGAAAGAGGGCGTTCCCTATCACATGCTAGAGCTTGTTTACAGTCATCCCCGTTAACTTTGTGAGCCCGATTTGTTCTAAACTCCAGAAAAGTCATTCTCAGGCTATTCAAAGACATTCACAAGCCGATTTCTTGGAGTGCAAAGAAGTAACAACTTACAACTAATATTATTATTAGGCCAAGAAGGTTCGTTTCTCACTGAGCCCGAAAATCACGCACTTAGAAAGGAAAAGACGAGGAAAAATAGCAAGAGTGAGGAAAATAATATAAGTTTAAAATGATGTATTGACACTTCACATCTGCACTGTTCAGCTGTTCTTTAATGAGAAGTAAGATATTTAAATTGAGACATCTTTCAATAGCAGC
Source organism: Porites divaricata (assembly GCA_038088405.1). NCBI lineage: Eukaryota > Metazoa > Cnidaria > Anthozoa > Scleractinia > Poritidae > Porites > Porites divaricata. Next base: position 19,896,933 of record JBBMOI010000010.1, on the reverse strand, counting down.
GACAGTTTGGGTAGGGAATTCCCCTAGTGCCTAGAGCAGGCTAAGGATACTTCTGAGACTTCCTGCTTAATATTCTATGGTTAAAAATAAGAGATACAAAAAATATTGTAAATGCGAAATGATTTTCCACAAATAACAAAAGGAAAAGGGTTGCGAATTCCGCATTCCGGATTCCAGATTCCTTACCTTCCCAAACACTACAAAAACATGGCGGACAGTAATTACAAAGCTCACGTTCACCGCCTTGTCCCCCTTCTTCGTTGGGTTAGAACCATAGCCACATGAAAAACAGTGATTTAAAGTATGCAGTCTTTAGGAATGGACAATTTTCGAGTGGCATATACCTGATTTCTCGCTTTCTATTCTGACAATCCTTCTGGACTTAGCGATTGTAAAACGTTGGCGAAATGGCCAAGTAAGGCAAGTTTCGTCACTCACCCCTCGACCAAAACTGAATGGCCGCCAAAACTTTTAACAGGATTCAGTAGCTGAAGGATTGAACTACACAGTGATATGCAGGAGAGCCAGTAAGTGTGAGCCACTTTTGAGATTTAATCCACTGAATTTGGCTAAAATCGCATGTTTCGCTAAATGGGTCAAAGGGGCTAAGTGTGTTTCCTCAGATTTTCTAAACGAAAAGGTGTTGATGATTCTGACCTGTATTATTTTAAAGAAAAAGGCTCAATTAAAGTAACTAGTAAATTGGAAGCTTTGGGTCGCACTCTTTTATCCGGAACAATCGGTTGAATTTTGACAAAATTTGCATATTTCACAAGCATCTCGGGTCCTCATGTGGTGCCGACAGAAAATTCGTTAAAAAAAATTTACAGAAGCTAATTTCTCCAATCTAGTTTCATATTTGTTATATACTTATTAAAAGAAGTCTACAGAAAAATTATGAGCAAAATCCATTTCGTGGGCAAAACTCGATATGAGGATCTTACAGAGACTGGCTCTTAAAACTGAATTACACTAAACTTGCTGAGACTACGGTAAATACAGTTTTAAAGAGAGGATATGATTTTAAATACAGTAACGGTATAAACAAAATCTTTGTTACCTCGATAAAGACCAAAGAAGGAATCACTTCCTGAAATAGAAAGAGGAGTTTGAAAGAAATCAAAGATCATAGTTATTAGCGTTTCACTATCACGGTATTGATATGGTTGGCAATTACCACTTTGGTTTTATCAAAAAAGAACACCATTCTACTGTTCTGTGTACTGAAATAATATTTCTTTTAAAAAAGGCGCTAGAAAAGAAAATTACTAATAAGAATTTGTACTTAAACGCACCCAAACCTGGCTAGTTAATTAACGAAAACCTGTTATCCAAAAACTGGAAAATTACCTAAGTATTTAAAGAACTATTCAAGAAGAAGAAGTTAGTGTTTAATTGCTTAACTCCTTACTATAAAAAATATCTTGAGATAAAAGGGGTAGCATTTGCGTCGACAGAAGTTCAAGCTTAACATTTTCAAACGAGTGGTATAATTGCTCCTCACCTGTAGTTGGCGTGGCCACAAATAAAGTTAGCACAAGAACAACTGATAAAAGATAAAATGTAATACTGTCCATAGTTTTAGATTTTCCTATAAACTAAGCCAAGTTAAAATCCTGGATGTTAAGTTGAATCCAGTTGAAAGATATTGCAGCACGTCCAATGAGATTTCAGTTACTTCGTCAGCGATTCACCATGTTAAAAGACTGAAGCCGGCCTTCTTTTAACGTCTCCGTGTTGCTACAAATTTGATTTCATCAGTTTGTAGTGTTTCCAAATACAACTTGACCTTGATTGGTAAGATAGAGCAAAAACCTTCACGGATTCTTCGATTTTTCTGTCTCCTGTAAACAGCGCATTAATATTGAAAAGGAACAAACCAAAGATCATGACGTAGAGTCAATAAATGAAAACCAGATTCCATTCAGATAATACAATCGGTTTATTTTATGCTCCAGGGCAGTTTCACGACCCAAACAGTCTAATTTGCCAGGGAACTTTTGCATGACTTTACATCGGTTTCATTGCAGTATACCCTAATTTGAAACAAAACAGGAGTGAAATTGGTATTACCCGTAGAGTTGATTTAGAGAGACTTGCTTGGGCCGCTCTACCGTAAAGTTTACCAGTCCTAAACACGACGGGTGCCCATCCAAAGTAAACACAGGAAAATTAACAGTTCGCCTCAGTTAGTTAAGTCTGCATGAACGTTCTTTTAATTGTATGACTGGCTGGAAGCCGAATGCCGTCTGTCTTATTTTCGGTTCCAGCTAAGGCATTAAAATTCGCCAGGCAAAATTCGCCCTATGTAAAGGAATCCGGATTCCGGAATCCCGCGGGAAATTTTCTCTTATGGATTCCGGAATCCCGGAATTGTTTTCTTGTGGATTCCGAATCCTGGGTTTTGGAATCCGGAATACAGCTCAAAGTTCCACTGGCAAAGAATCCTGAATCCAGTATCTGGAATCCGGAATGCATCTGACGTCTAATTTTACTGCTTAGCGATGCACATTCTGTTAGCTAGTGAAGCTTGTGATACGAAATATCTTACAACACTTAAAATCAGAGCCTTTTTGTATGGATCTAGAGCGTTTTCCTTTAGTAACAACTCGGTATTCTGCCTCTCCAAAGCGAAAATTTTCCATTTATGTTATTAGCTTATTCAATGGCCAAGTCTTCGATAGCTTGGCTCCGACCCTGGCCAATATTGGCCAATATTGTCCTGGATACCTCAAAAAATTAAAAGGAACCTTATTTAAGACCCGACGATTAAGGACGTCAAAAAACGGCAATAGGTTTTATATAAGGAAAAACAATACCTTTGCTCCCGCTTTTTTGTACATTTCTTTGCCTTCACTGCGCACAAGGTTCACTTTATGATGGAGCACGTAAACAAGCAATGACGAAATTTTCTTTCCCTATCGATTCTGAACTTGGATATAGTTCTAGGAATTCAACTCCAGAAGAATTCGCCTACATTTGAAAACGTGATTTGAAAAAATCGCGACCATTAAGAGAACGTGAATCTGACGTCGCCGTCCTCGGATCTTAAGGAAGACCAAGGAAACTACAAAACTGAGAAATTTAAGGTAAATCACCCAGGCTTGTTTTAATGTGTTTCAAAAGTTATGTATCAAAATAATACCAAAAACCACACTGTTACGAAGAAAACCTTAGCTCTGCCATCCTTGATCATTGATCAATGCAACGTGGAGCGGATAAGCGTGACGAGAGAGGGATACAATAGGAAGTTTAAGCAACGACGTTTTTGAGCGTCGCATTTCAAGCGGAAGTGGGATTTTTTGCACTCTTCGGCCATGATTTTGAAAAAATTGTTGGGCAAATCGTCTCTTTAAGAGTAAAGACCTTAGATTCTAAAAGAGAAAAAGGCTGACTTCGGTTGACGTGCGTCGCTCAAAAACGTCGCCGCTCAAACTGCTCCTACGAAAGAGGTAGTAACTAGAAGACCATTCTTCAGTCTTAAAAATGGAGGCAAGTACGAAAAGTGGGGACTTGATAAAGAGTTATTTAGAGTTACATTTATTGTTACCGTACATAGTATTGTAAAACAAGTCCGACATACTTTGATTCTACACTTATCATACATCTACCATATCGTTTCTTATCTTCAGTAATATTATCTTCCTCAGGGTCGCGCAGGAACACGGAGAGCATAATATCCATAATAAACTCAAGGACTGTTCAATATCTCACACCATCTTTCATCTGCCCCATCACATTTTTCTTTTGGCTCGTGACACAACTAAGAGTCTTCCCCAACGAAAGGAAAGGCTGCTCTTTTTAGCAGAAGTTTGTTGTGGATAAGTAAGTGAAGAGCCAAGAAAAATAGTACATGCGTGGGTCGAGAATAAACAAGTCATTGAAATGCCCAGTCTAATATGTTCACAACTTCCTGTCTTCAAACAAGAGACCTCGCTTCATATTATGGACCCCGGGGGAGTACTCAACAAAGTTTATCAAGGGGAGCCTCCGCCCTGATGTGAAATACCTTAGCCTTCTTTATACTATTTTAACAGAAAAGGTACCTCTTTCGTTTATACCTTCTATTTATAAACGATACTCCTTTAACATACCTAGTTTAGAACTTTGGATCCCTTTTGACTGCTGTAAATCAGTGCACTGCATGTAAAATATGAAAAAAAAAAAAAAAAAAAAAAATTAAAAAAACTAAAACGTTTTCTCGACTTTTTCACAACCATAAAATGCCTCTGTTAGCCCTTTTGGGCCTTTTCACCGACCACTATGACATCTTTCCCTACACTTTCTTATACTTCAGCTAGTGAAATCCCTACCCATTCATATACCTGAAGCCTGAAAAGAACCTCGTTCCCAGGTTCTCTCTCCTGCCCGTGTATCAGTAGGTCATTAAACAGAGTATCCCCGGGATTACGTGTTCTTAGCTAGGGTGGGAACACCTTACGATTCGCCATCAACGGTTTGTAGCGATTTCCTTGGGCGGAAACGGGTTAATCGGCTATATTAGGTTTCCATTTAAGTGACAAAAATTCCTGTAGGTACTGAGATCAAGAAAAAACTGAACTAAAACGGAACTTCCAAAGCTTGATTTAAAGGCAGACCTTTGACGTGCTTCGCACAGAGCATATTAGTGACTTAAGAGCACTTTCTATAAAGATGCAGTTCGATATCCAAGAACCTCTTGTGGTCTCTGATGATTGTAATTCAGAAACCTGGAGACGGGCTGTTAAGGCATTTTTTAACAGGCGATTTACTTTCCGATTGTGGCATATTCTCGTTTTTCTACTCATTATAGCGGTCATCATTGTTGCGGGTGCATGTATTCTAACTACTAGGCATGGCTCAGAGAAACTACAAAGCAAAGCAGCCAAGACAAAGCAAACCAAGGAGAACGGGGGTAAGTAAACGCACTTTCTGCTTAGACTAGCCTTTTGCCCATGTAAGAGTTTTGGCATACCCTTCTTGAAAACTTTCGCCACCGTTAATTTTTGACCGATCCGACTGACCGCCCTTGGGTCTCCGAGGATGGAGTTTTAGCGGCGAAGCAGCCATTTTCGCGGCTCAGTTGCTGCGATAAGCGAACGGCCATAGGTGCGAGAAAATTCAAAGCGCCTCCTTCCCATTCTCCGCACGGCTTCCTAGCTTTGCTCGCGTAAGAGAACCCGCCGGCGGCACATGCACAGGGTAATATTAGACTTGTGTATTTAGTTTACACTGAAGTCCATTGTTTTAAAACCCAGGTTCAAGACAGTATTGACATTTCAAACAATCAACAAAGTTGACATTTGGGTGGGAATGGTGCGGCTGGGACCCGGAAACCTCAGACCAAGTTCAGCTGAGTTTTGCTACTCTGTACTTGACTTAACTCCCACAATCCCTCCGTATCCTTGAATCGCTATTTTACATCTATCGACGCTTTCTTTCCTTTAGACTAAAGTTGCGATAAGTTCATTAGCGATTTCATTGGACTATAGGACCTACTTACAATAGATTGCCCATGTATTGCTGGTTTTCAGTGTCACGCCATTCAAAAATAGATCAAAATAAAAATCAAAACCGTCCAATAGATAAAGTCCAGAATCTGGGAAATGAAAGGAGGTACATATACAAAGACGCTCGCCAAGATTCAGGTCAGAGGAATATTTCGTATACGAGATATCAGAAAAAATGTTTTACCCAAATTTATAGAGATTTGTATGGAGACGCCATGCTGGTGCTCACCTGGATGAGCTCCAACATGGCGGACGGAAACCAACAGAAACATCTGTTACCGAGTTTTGCTACAAAAGCGTGAATTTATTTCTCGAGAAACTCATAAACATTAAAGTAATACTTTTTCTAATACATGAACTGTTTAAATAGCAAAATTTCCTGAAATAAGTCATTTTTTTAACCTACATGACAGCTCTCTTGGCCGTCATGTAAATATCGCGTCACGCAAAAACTTAGAAATTCAAGCGTCCTCTATCACAAAACCAAGAACCCTTTTGAAGCGAAAATTTGTATGAAAATTAGTTTTCAGCTGCTCTAATGCATCGTGAAAGTAAAATCTTCGTAGGATCGATAGTTTTTTAGTTTGAATTTTAGTGACGTCATGTGAAAACCAATAATTGTAGAAACATCCTTCCCCCCCACGCACCATCCTCCGGCATGAACGTTAGCTGCATTTGGGATCCTAGGAGAGAACTGTTCAATACGCTAAAAAAGGAAACTAATCTTATTCTTGACTCTATGACTCCAAGCTCTGCCTCAACCTCGTTCCCAGGGTAGCAGCATAGGGGGGCAGTTGGGTCTATATTGTGATGCTAATGTTTCCAAGATGGCGTCCTATTGTTGTATGTCTAGCCCTAGGTCCCCTGGGATTTGACGCTCGGGTTGTTGCACGAAAGGTTGAACCCTAAACCACGTGCTTTTAACCTAACAACGGGAGTGTTGAACACTAACCTCTCGGGTTGTTGCACGAAAGGTTGAACCCTAAACCACGTGCTTTTAACCTAACAACGGGAGTGTTGAACCCTAACCCACGTGCTTTTAACCTAACAACGGGAGGGTTGAACCCTAACCTATTAGCATATTAACCCAACAGTAAATTGCTTAAATTATATGCACGCAAAATACACATTGAATTTAAAAGTAGATGTTTTAATGATCTATTAACCTTTCTAACGCTAAATGGGCTTGTACAACTCTCATTTGATTATTACAAAAACGTACAATCTTGTTTGCATCATCTAGAAACCAGTTTTTGTTTATTGCGTTACAGCATGCCTAATTATTCCACGGCTCACGCAAATGAGTATAGCGACCTGTAGCTCCTTTAGCGCCCATTCGTTTATAATGCTTGCTTTTTCCCAATTGATAACCAATTTTGGCAGCTTTGGATAAAATTGATGCTATTCCTTTTCCCATTTGTCTTGCTTGTTGGGTCCTGCGTTTAGCAACACGTTTCCTTGTACTACCTTTTCTGTTCTGTCTTTTTCATTTCCCTGCCATTGTCAAATAGAGTTAGTATGTTTGCATGCAGATAATTTAAGCAATTTACTGTTGGGTTAATATGCTAATAGGTTAGGGTTCAACCCTCCCGTTGTTAGGTTAAAAGCACGTGGGTTAGGGTTCAACACTCCCGTTGTTAGGTTAAAAGCACGTGGTTTAGGGTTCAACCTTTCGTGCAACAACCCGAGCGTCAAATCCCAGGGGACCTAGGGCTAGACATACAACAATAGGACGCCATCTTGGAAACATTAGCATCACAATATAGACCCAACTGCCCCCCTATGCTGCTCAGGGTTCTCTCCTACCCGTCCCTACGGAACGGGAGAGAGAGAGAACCTGGGAACGAGGTTGGCTCTGCCTTTGCATCGTTGATAAGTATGAAGCAAGGAGAGAAAAGGCAAAAAATTTTGGCTAAATACGTATACGATCGCTTCCGCGAAAGACATAGGCGCGTTAAATAGAACCTTGTTCAATAGTCGTATAAATTTGCAAATATACACCTCTGTAATTATTGCACGAAAATCTTTCTTATCGTTGTAAACACATGTGTCTATAGGCGCTCTGTTGATAATAAAGCACTTATCTATCCATCTTTGGTTTTTTTATATGAGCGGTTTATTTAATTACTTACTGTCCTGGTAAGTAAGTTAGCCACAAATACGAGGCCATGATAAGCGTCGGGTCAAGGGTATGTCATCATGCTGGAACACGTTGGAGCACGTATACTAAGCTTCATAAAAGGAAGACCTTTAACGCCCATTGAGCTCATTATTGAAGATTCAAGTCAGTGCAATGTTCAAGTTGAAGCCGTTCAGTAGCCGGCAGGAGCCTTTTGAAAGTTCTGAAGATTTCAGTACAGAAACCTGGAAACAGGATGTTAAGGCATGTTTTAACAGGCGATTTGTTTTGCGATTGTGGCAAATTCTCGTTTTCCTGCTCATTATAGCGGTCATTGTCACCGTGGTTGGTATTCTGGCCGCCATGCTTGGTGCAGGGCAACCGAGCTCTAAGCCGAACTCTTACAGAGCAGCGAAAGCAAAGGAAACTAAGGAGAATGGAGGTAACCCGCTTTCTGATGACTCTGATTAGAAACTTGTATTTACAGTAGTTTACACTGAAATCGGGTGATCACCTGGCGAAGACCTAAAAGACCTAAAATGGAAATCAAAATACATTGCATCAATCAGAAAAGGAAAGCGGTTGGAGACTCCAACTAAAACTGCTCATACCCCACTGGGCTTTCACTAAATTTTAAATCCAGTCGTTTCGCGCATCGAAAAGAAAGCCGTGTCTTTTGTCGATATTTTACTATCGTAATTTTCCTTATAATTTCAACCCATCTTTGTGTCGTTTGTCACCATTTCATCTGTCTCCAGGCCGTGTAGCCGTTTCAAGGTCTTTCAAGGCCGTGTCACTTGTCTAATAGGTTTTGTTAAAATGGTCTCCAATTTTACATATTGTTCCGTTCTATCTCCGGGGGGGTACTCAACAAATTTTCATCCGGGGAGGTTCCACCCCGCTGTCCAACGTAGCCCCTAACACTTTTATATATATGCCTTCTACTGACAAATGATACCCCTTTCGTATGCCTAGTTTAGAACCTTGGCATCCCTTTTAACTGTTGTAAATGCAATGTTTTTAAAACATGAATAAATCACAAAATATATGAACAAGCATAACACGCATCTGTTATCCCCTCGGATATTTTTACCGACCGAAATGACGGATTTTCCCTACCCTTTAATCATATACTTCAACAACTGAAATCCATACCCTTTTTATATACCTGAGACCTAAAATAAGTACCCCTTTCGGGGGAGTCCCCTCGTTTGGACCATCGTAGGGAGTACCCCCCTTCCCGCAGGTACCTTCTCAGAAACTAATAACGGAAAGTTGTAAGTTGCCGGGGGGATCCTGATTTTCTCCCTGTTACTGTTGCGACTCTGTGTCGTCGTATAAACCGGATCAAGAGAGAATGATCTATTGACCGGGTATAAACAAAAGCTTTCAGACTTGTGGTTAGTCAGTGCTACACAGCCGTTTTTATTGTCGTCACGCAACGTTCCTGGGGAGGAGCGTTCGGTGACGACACTAAAAACGCCTGTGTAGCAGACTAACTTGTGGTCAGACACAGGCGTTCCATCAAGCGAAATTATTAAACAAACCTCCCGCTGTCATTCACGAAGGCCCGAATGTCACTGTTATCTTCCCGTGACCCCGAAGGACGCTGTTGCTGTTAAAACGTTCTCTGCCACACTGTCATGTATGCTTCAAAAGAGTTATTCCACGTAATGCACCTATTAATGTAAAGCCGGCGGGCGGGGGGGGGGGGGGGGGGGGCAGGGCATGGGGTGGGGATTTGATTGTCTTTGTTGTCCCTGGGGTAGGGCATTTAACTGATCTTGTTCTCCCGGGGGAGGGGATATTTGAATCTTTCTTCGCCCGACGTGGAGACATTTGACTGCCGACTCGGACGAAAAAGACTGAGACCGAAAATATGTTTCCCGATTCCACGCTTCACGCATGCGCCATACGGTTTGAAAAGATCAGGAAGTCATAGAGGCCAATGAGAACAAGCGAAGGCTAAGTGGATTTCACTGTTTTGTCTTCAAATTTCGTTTGTTTTAGCGTGTTTTTGATCAATTGAACCTCTTAATATACTGTGGTATCAAAGTAAACGGAAGTAAAGAGAAATCAAGTCGATTTTTGCAAGTACAATTGATTAGTGTATGGCTCATTCGCCATAATCACTGTAAACTTATAAAAGTGACTTTCTTTGTACCCTTTACTAAGAACGATATATTTAGACTTACAAAATGTGAGCTTTATCCTAAAGCTTTATGTATTCTACGCAGTGTAACACGGATTATGGTTAAAACGTATAATTGCAGCTGTAACAGGAACATGTATCTTTGGTGATGCAGCAACATTGACAAAAGATTGCAGAGTTTTATTTGGAGATATTTTTATTGTGCCTTTCTTGGCCAGCTTTGGGATTGACAGCAATGTGCAGCCTGGGGTGGGGAAATTTGGTTGCCTTTGACTGGAATGATTTGCCCGTGGGCAGGGAATTTAATTGCAAATTTTTGAAAAAAGTCAAATCCCCACCCTATGCCCTGCCTCCCCCCCCCCCCCCCCCGCCGGCATTACATTGATAGGTGCATAAATTAAGAAGTTCCCCACTAGGCATTTTTTTCACATGGGCTACACCGTCATAAAGTTTTTACAAAATTATTGATTCCCGATTCCCATGTAACTTACTTTTGGTTAGACTGCTGCCCCAAATCAACTTGCAACAACACAATCAATCAATCAATCAATCAAGCTTTTTAACGGTATCACTTCATTAAAAATGCTCTTCCAGTGAGCCGTTTACATAACAAAATTTTCAGAGAAACTACAGTAATACTAAGATATATCTATATATTAATACAATCTATCCTATAATTAAGTACATAAAAATCAATCAACCTTAAAGGTATCTCAACTTCCTCAAGGCAATCCCGGGTTCAAGACGAAGACAGTGCAGACTTGAAAGAGTTGGGATTTATCTCGTCTTTAAGTACATTTTCTAGGCCATTCCACATGACTGCTCCCCTATATCTAAAAGCCCTCTTAGCAGCTTCAGTACGGGGCCTTGGTACAAAAATGTTGTTCGAGACACCTCGCACGTTATAGGAATGAACCCCGGAGGTTGGTTTAAACATATTCTTTAAACTCTCAGGGTAAAGGTTATTTAGAGATTTAAAAACACTTATTGCGAGCTGTTTAGAGCGTCTTTGCTCAAGGTTTTCCCATCTCAAGTCTTGGAGGATATCCGCAGATCTTGTATTATAATCACTAGTCCTATTTTGCAATCTCTGGAGTCGGTCAAACAGACCTTTTCCCATACATCCCCAGACTTCGGAGCAATAATCAAAATAAGGTGCGACTAAAGCATCATACATTTTCAGCTGGGTTTAGCGAGGTACCAGGGAACGAATACCCTTCAAATGCCCCACACTAGGGTCCATTCAGGTGATCAAATGCCCCCACCCCGGGGACATTTCACAGGCTCATAAATGACAGAAGGACGGTAGAAACGCCTTTAATTGTCGAACAAAATCTTTATAAATACAGCAAATAATTCGCATTCAATATAACAAAAACTGAGAAATACTGTTAGCGTATTTACTACGAACAAAAGTCTCGTACAAAGCGGCGGAAATCGCTGCTACAACGTCAGTAAATGCTCAGCTCTTCTTCATGTGTCATGGAACATACAAAGCGTTCTATAAATAAATCCCACCTATTGAGATTACTACGTCATGACCATTTCATCGACATGCATCATCGTTCACCTTATTAATTAACATACATGCGGCAGGTCAAAGTCATTGACCTCTGTCTTTCATTGTAAACACGATAAAATACATTCATAATTATATTCAGCCTGAATCCAATATTAAAAATATTAAAATTTAAATACCTTCAAATACGGCACAAACTCTTGTTTAAGCCCTTTCCTCGTAATCAATTGGCCAAGAGGCACAATCTTTTCCACGAAAATCCTCTAACGCCGCGTCCCCCATGACAGCTCGCCATGCCAGAGATTTCAGATGAAATCGAGGGAGCAGTTCAAATTCCCCACCCCTAACGCATGGGGATCAAATGCCCCACCCCCTGGAAAACTCTGATAATCAAATTCCCTCCTGCCTGGGGGGGATGTTGAAGCTTCGATTTGACCGATGCATTAATTGTATTTGCGATTTTCTCTGTTGCTGTCGCAATTTCAACCCAACTTTGTGTTGTTTGTCGCCATTTCTGCCGTCCTATCTGTTTCAAGGCCATACAAGTCGCTGTCGGTATCTTTTCGGCTGTATTTACGTTTTAAGGCTGTGTTGCTTGTCAGAATTACCTCCAACAGGGCCTCTGGGTAATGATAGCAAGGGACCAGGTTCTTTATAGGGTACAAACGAAAAAATAGGACCCTAATAGGTCAAAGGGAAGAAGAACACCCACGGGACGGTAAGGAGGAAATGCAGAGAAATGCTTGCAATCACTGTTTTGAAAATCTTACTATGAAAGTTCTTCGCAGTGATGCGGTTCTAGAAAGCAGATGGAAACTAATGTTTAATGCTTTTTTATCATTACTTCACCGCTCTCTTTTTATTGTTATAGATTATTCACTGACCACTACGATGCCACCAACTGTTTGCCATCAGAAAACAACATCTGGTCAATGCTGCAGTATGCCCTTCACTTACAAAGGCGTGACTTACAACTCTTGTACCGATGCTGATCATCACAGACTCTGGTGTTCATTAGATAGTCAGTATAAAGGGCGTTGGGAGAATTGTTGTAAGTAAATTGGCCTAATAGATCTTTAAAGTAAAAGAGAAATATAGGGGTGGATGCCATCCGACTGTTAGATTTCTTTTTTCTTTTAATTTCTTTCCCTTTTTTGGGATGTCTTTCTGTCTTCCTTTTTTGGTTTTTGTCGCCAGGGCTTGGTCGTTTCAGTTGCGGTTCTTTAATTTTTTTATAGGACACATTTTTATAGCTGCTATGATGGCGTAATAACTGACACAATGAACGAATCTGACGCTATTTTTGAGCGAGGTTTTCGCCACGCATTTTGCCCAAGCAGATGGCGTATAAAACAGTACCAAAAACTGCCAACTATTTAATCAAAACATATTTTTTTTAACTCTGCTCTGCGAAAAGCCTCAAGCATAAAACATGTTACGTTTCTGCAATACAACCAAAATATAATTTTCAAATAAATCCAAGATAGCCGCCAAAATAACAGCTATCTTTGACTCTCAAGTCCTCAGCAACAGCGTCATAGCTCACAATAGTCTTCAGCTGTTTTTACAGCCTCATCTAGATTTCATCACAGTCCTCAATAAAATCCTTTCGACGAAACAGCCAAAACTCAATCGGGACTAAAGGCCCTATGCCCCCTGTAATTCAAAGTAGTGGGTATGAATAACTTAGAAAATTTGTATATTCGAGGATTAAAATGATTTAACCAATTTTACTGAGTAATGTTACCATTTTGCTTTCGCTCATTTTACAGTGTTAATGACCACGAAAAGCACACCAACTGTTTGCCCTAAGAAGACAACATCCGGTCAATGCTGCAGTATGCCCTTCACTTACAAAGGCGTGACTTACAACTCTTGTACCGATGCTGATCATCACAGACTCTGGTGTTCATTAGATAGTCAGTATAAAGGGCGTTGGGAGAATTGTTGTAAGTAAATTGGCCTAATTAATCTTTGAGTAAAAGAGAAATATAGGGGTGGATGCCATCCGATTGTTAGATTTCTTTTTTCTTTTAATTTCTTTCCCTGTTTTTGGAATGTCTGTCTGTCTGTCTCTCTTCTTTTTTTATTTTTGGCGCCAGGGCTTGGTCGTTTCAGTTGCGGTTCTTTTATTAATAGGACACATTTTTATAGCTGCTATGATGACGTAATAACTGACACAATGAACGAATCTGAAGCTATTTTTTTGAGCGAGTTTTTCGCCACACATTTTTCCCAAGCAGAGGGCGCATAAAATAAAACCAAAAACTGCCAACTATTTAATCAAAACATATTTTTTTAACTCTGCTCTGCGAAAAGCCTCAAGCATAAAACATGTTACGTTTCTGCAATACAACCAAAATATAATTTTCAATTAAAAATCCAAGATAGCCGCCAAAATAACAGCTATTTTTGACTCTCAAGTCCTCAGCAGCAGCGTCATCTCTCACAAATAGTCTTCAGCTGCTCTTACAGCATCTTGTAGGTTTCATCACAGTCTCAATAAAATCCTTTGGACGAAACAGCCAAAAAAATGATCGGGATTTAACAGCCCTATGCCCCATGCAAGTCAAGGTAGTGGGTATCAATAACCTAGCAAATTTGTATATTGGAGGATTAAAATGATTTAACCAATTTTACTGAGTAATGTTACCATTTTGCTTTCGCTTCAGTGTTAATGACCACGAAAAGAACACCAACTGTTTGCCCCCAGAAGACAACATCTGGTCAATGCTGCAGTATCCCCTTCACTTACAAAGGCGTGACTTACAACTCTTGTACCGATGCTGATCATCACAGACTCTGGTGTTCATTAGATAGTCAGTATAAAGGGCGTTGGGAGAATTGCCGTGAGTACAATTTTTCGACCCGATGGCACCAGCACTAAAAGTAAAGTGTAATTCGAAAACTGGTGCTTTGAGTAACCATAAAATGCAGAATGGCCACGAGTTGTAGCCTCAAGAGGCTGGCGAACACGACATATCTTTTTACCACATCTTTTTTATTAACCATAAGTGAACTCGTGGCCGCGACATGAAAAACACATCACAGACTACGGTTCTGTCTATAAGAAAGGCAAAGCGCAAACTACACGCGTAAGCCGCATTATAACTCCATATACACTCACTTGGTAAAAGAGTATTAGGAAAATTAGCATAACGCGATTGCAGTACTTGAATGCATGTTCGATACATTAAAATTCTACCATGACTCCGAGGCTTTCTGGGTATTTGGTTTGGGTTTCTTTGTGCTCAAGTCTCTTGGGAATGCGAAACAACCAGGTGATCTGTGACGTCATTGCGGGGGCCTGGGGAAAGAAATTTTAATGCCGTATCCCATAAACCAACGCGCGCACCAATTCAATTCAATTCAATCTGTTCCCGTCAGTTTTGGTTTATGGGATACGGCATTAAAATTTCTTTCCCCAGGCCCCCGCAGTGACGTCACAGATCACCTGGAAAAAGGGAGTCGTAAAAAAATTTCCAATTTTGTCCGTAAAGCATCATGTTTGAAGTTTGCTTTATCAAAAGTGGGCTTTTGTCAAAAGCCCGGCTGTGATAGCTTTTCAGAAATAAGGGCTAGAGCTGTTGGACATGGTCAGTCTTGTCATCTGATCGTTTACCTTGATCTTTTCTTTTTCTCCGGGCTTATTTAGACATTGATAAATGCAGCAACGGTAATCATGATTGCCATCCAAATGCAACTTGTTCGGGAGATACCGCTGGACACTTCACATGTACCTGTCAGCCAGGTTTCACTGGAAATGGCCGCCAGTGTTATGGTATGATTTACCTCTTCGTAAACTCATTAAGGAAGTGTAGTATGATCTAAAATATAATCATTTCTTCAACAGAGGTTTCAGTTATTTTTCACCTCTGCTGTTATGCGTGGATGATTTGACCGAAAATAATAACAATGCTTCGTATACCAGGTGATCTGTGACGTCACTGCGGGGGCCTGGGGAAAGAAATTTTAATGCCGTATCCCATAAACCAAAGCTGACGGGAACAGATTGAATTGAATTGAATTGGTGGGCGCGTTGGTTTATTGGATACGGCATTAAAATTTCTTTCCCCAGGCCCCCGCAATGACGTCACAGATCACCTGGTAACAATCAAGCTCTATTCTTCTCTTCATCTAGTCATTCCTGAGTTACCTTCGTCTATATTTCACGCTCTGGAATTTAAGTCATGCCGACTGGAGTATTTGTCCGTCTCGAGGTATTGCATGCAAACATAGCGGGAATTCGACCGGATTTGTGTTGAAAGACAATTACTGCCTTTTTGCCGGTGTTTACCCTGGCAGAGAGAACGTGGGCTTTTGCAAAGCTTAATTGCCTTCACACTATATTGATAATATAAACGATGTAACTGCATGTTCATTCGCTTTATAGTTTGTTTGAATCCCTCCTTTATTATCTGGGGTTGTTCAATTCGTAAGGGAGGTTCACTTTCAGGTTTGCCTAAATCTGTCTAGAGCCACTGTGTAGGCCATCAGTGCATAATTACAGAAAAACTGCTGCAAGCTTCCGTTGTAGCTTATACCAAACAGAATCAGTTTTTTAATTAGACTCACAGACAATTTTCCAATTTCTCTAGTAAAAACTAAATTACAAGCTTTAGGTATACTAGAACCTCTGCCCCGTACGCAGACTCCATGTGGATCGTAGGCAAGCTTTGTAAGTGAAGCTTGGGAACAAACTATCTACGCACTCGATGCCTAACTAGTAATCTTCCCATTATGTTCCTCATTAATTAGGCCATGAGAATGAAGCAGCTAAAACCTGCTAGTGAATACCCTTTTAAGCAAGTTTTTATAAACCATAAATGCCTATTTTGCTACCTACAATCATGGACAAAAGTGTTGGGACAGTTATACAGTTCGAACGCTTTTTAATACACGCGAAATTGTATCCGCGCGCTGCAAACACTGCACGTCCCTACCCTGTCCCCCCACCCCACGGGCAGTTTTGAAACCGTCAAAGCACAATTCCTTTGATCTTTCAACATTGTATTGGGTGGGGGAGGGGAGGGGACATGCATTTCTAACATTACAACACTGCTTTTTGCGACAATACTTGTGAAACGCATAGAATTGAAGTCACGCTCTGACTGTCCCAAGGACTTTTGTTCATGATTGTAGGTAAAAAGAGTTATAATTAAAAAAAAGGCTGACAAACAAATCTCGAATTGCAATACGGTTGAGCAAGCTGTACAGGGTATTGATTTGTTTAGACAAGAGACTAGCCCCTTTATACTCTCTTGATTTAGATAATGAATAACGTAAAAAGCCAATACTTTTTAGCGGAGCTTTCGCTCGCGAAGCGCGTGCAGCGGAGCACCACTATATATGATGGGTAAGAAAATTTGGTAAACTATGCATCCAAGAAATTTTGGTTCTGAGAAAATCTTCCGTAGGGAGTACGTCCGTAGACCAATTTCGTTTGAGAATGACATGAAAATTTTATAGCGGCTGTGAGAAAATGAGATATGATAGCGGCCATCAGGGTAAAAATGAACAGCAGCGAAAAAAACGTAAACATACAACATTTCCTCCATTAAACGTGTATCTAGGAAGTTTCTGGAAGTTTCACGTTGTCGTCGTGCAAAACGACGGCAAAGAAATGTACAAAAAAGTGTGCTGCACGTGCAAAGTTGTTGTTTTTTTTTGCTAATTAGACCTATTGTTTTTTAATGCTATTTTCGTTGCCGTCGCCCCTTGGTTAGTAGGGACTTTAAGATCCGAGGACGGCGACGGCAGAGAAAACGTCGCTGAAAAAGTGAATTCGCGTTCTTTCAATCTTCATCGCGGTTACTCCAAGTCATTAACTTTGTCAAATGTAGGCGAATCCTCCAAAAATTGAATTCCTAAGAACCACATCCAAGTTCAGAAAGAGAGAGGAAATTTCGTTGTCGCTTGGGTACTTCCTCTGTACATCGTGAAATTAGGCATTTTCACGTCGTAGTCGTGCAGTGACGGCAAAGGAATGTACAAAAAAGCGTGATGCACGTGCAGAATTGTTGTTTTGCTAATTAAACCTATTGTTTTTGTGGCGTTCCCCTTTCCGTCGCCGTCGTCGGATCTTAAGGTCCCTGGTATTAGGGGCTGTTTACATGACACTGGGGCGACTTCCCGGAGCGAGTTCACTCCGGTTCCCTCTCATGGCTCTATATTTGTTTACATGATACCGCCACAAATTTCATGCTGGCGCGAGTCACCCCGGCGTGAGTTCACCCCGGTTCTTGTACCGGGGTGAGAATTTCACTCCGGTACGAAATCTCGCAACTGTATCATGTAAATGCGAAACGACCACCCGTTTCGGTGTGAAATCGGACTGCCGGTAGACTGGAACGGGTAGCGCATGCGTAATGTTCGCGATTTTGAATCACACGTTCATTTTATCAACAGGAAGTGTACCTTCAAATAACGAGATGTGAAATGGCCCAGTCATCATGTAAACGCGATATGAAATCAAAAAGTCATGTCGGTATGAAACTCGCGCCGGTGCGAGTTTTCTCATGTAAACACCCCCTTACACGATTTTATATTTTGTTTTTTCCGTAAACTATAGATATTAACGACAACTTCGCTTTTAGCCCTGGCTAAATCTCTATATTAACTCGAAGTCCGGTGAATTCTGCCCGTTTCCTTTCCAGAGGCATTTTTATGACAAATTCCTTTGTATTTTTCAGTTAGAGCTGGATATTTTTCTCTGTAAATAAGCCCTCTACTCGATGGTTTTTAAACAAAATATTTGAATTTTAATTCATAGAAGTTTAGTGCTCACAGTATCAATGTTCTTTTTCTTCTTAGATTGTTCCGGTAAGCACTTTGAAAAACACCAAGATTTTCTAACCTCAGGAGCCGCTGATGTTGAACAGTTTACCATTAACGGAAGCCAGTTTCTTGCCTTCGCCAATCTTATAAGTGATACTGATGGAGTCAGCACAAAGTCCTTCATCTTCAAATTCAACGATTTGACAAAAAAATTCTCTTTGTTCCAAGCTATAAATACTTCAGGAGCACATAACATGAAATACTTTACAATTGCTAATAAACACTACCTCGCAGTTGCTAATATGCGAAATGAAACCACACATCGAGTAAACTCAGTTATTTATCAGTGGAATGGACTAAAGTTCTTTGTCTTCCAAAATCTTTCAACTAAACAAGCAACTAGATTTAGTTTCTTTAAAATAGGAAAAGAATCTTTTCTTGCCGTTGCAAATTGGCATGATAATTCTAACTCAGTCATCTATAAGTGGAAAAACGGCAAGTTTGATACGTTTCAGGAGATAAAAACGGCTGGAGGTTACGGAAGTGTCGCATTTCTAATTAACAATGAAACTTTCATTGCTTTTGCAAATGAAAAGAGGTCTAGTTCAACTGTGTATAACTGGTCTGGGGATAACTTTGTTCAGTTGCAGTCCATTCGTACATATGGAGTTCGGGACGTGACATCGTTTACAATGAATGGCCACACTTTCCTTGCCTTTGCAAACAGGGCAGATGGACAGAAACCCAACATTTACAAGTGGAATGGGCGTCAGTTTGTCACCTTTCAATCAATTCCTACTCAAGGAGCTATTACCTGGCACCCATTTGATATGTGCGGACGAACATTCCTGGGTGTTGCCAATAATAGAGCAAATTCTGTTATATACCAGACCCTTGGATCACAGTTTGTCAGGTATCAAGAACTTTCAACCCAGGGCGCTCATGGTATGACGTCATTTGTGCACAATGGTCACACTTATCTTGCTGTTGCGAATAATGCTTTCTGTGCTGATGGCAAACGATGTCAGTACAATATTAACAGCACCCTTTACAAGTGGACATGAGGTAGCAGCAGCAGCGACAGTAGTAGTGGTAGTAGTAGCAGCAGCAGCAGCAGTAGTAATAGTAGTAGTGGTAAGTAATGGTAACAGGACTGAGTGGAGTCCAATTCGGTCTGTAACCATACGAGTGATTAACAAAATCGGACGACCGCGTAACGGGAGTCCGATTTGTTCACGAGTATGATTACAGACCGAATTGGACAAAACGAAGTTCTGTTACCAATTAATCATAACATTAACAAAATTTGTGATATAATGGGCTATTTTTAAAATCAAAACACAAGAAATTCGAAATTTTGTTTTGCTAGCTAGCAGTGAAAAAAAAAAAAAAGCCATTTAAGCGCGCTCGTGATGTCGCGTACTGTCCAATTACTTAGGCATGACGCGTACTGTCTTATTAAACTGTCCAATTAAGGCTGAAATCAGGGCAGTTGATAGCCAATCAGATTTGACAATTTTGTTATAGTTATGATTATAATAATAATAGTAGTAGTAATAGTACCAGTAGAAGTAACAAAAGCATTATAGCAGTACCAGCAGTGGCAATAGTAGTAGGAGTGGCAGCAGGAGCCAGTAGCAGTAGTAGTAGCAGTTTCAGTAGACAAGTGGCAGTGGTAGTAGCAGTAGCAGCACTGAACAGGAGCCAGGAGTAGTAGCAGAAGCAGTAGCCCAAGCGGCTGAAGCCGTGGCCGTGTAGCAGTACCAGTACCAGTACAAGTAACGGTAGTGGTAGTGTTCCTTAGTAAAACCAGAAAAAAAAAAAAAGATTAAAATAAAGCTATGTGCTACATTTTTCATGTAAATTTCTCGCCGTTTTCTACCACGCTAATGAGGCTAATCTCAGGGATAGAAGCAGTTGATCGCTGTTTGTTCAGAACCTGGGGCATTTCAATGGGAATTTGAACAAATCAAACCTTAAAAGTTCAAAATGCCAGGGGGTTGTGCAAACCAGTTCCACTACTCATTCGAATGCTTGCCTAGGATCGGAGTCCAGCACTCTATATTGCGCTGCTTTCGTGATCTTCTTATAGAGCGTTTTCACTCTCGTCTCCATCATCTATGCAAATTTATTGAAATAAAAGAAATTTTTACATAAGAAAAATTAGTGTTCAACTCCCACAGGATTGTATTGGAACACCAATATGGCCGCCGTGACGTCATGTGAAAACCCTTTATGTGAAGGAATTGACCACTCCAGAAAATACCATAACATACCATCATACTCTTTGTTTGTCATCTCAAAATTTTGCATAAGCATTGTTTTCAGTTTTTCTTGGGGCCATTTTAACTCCCAAGAGAAACTGAAGACAATGCTGCTGCAAAATTTTGGGGTGACAAACAAAGAGCATTATGATATGTTATGGTATTTTCTGGAGGGGTCAATTCACCTGCAAACTCGACTGTTCGCCGTACCTGTCTGGGTCTTGCAGTTTAGGAGAGCTTTCTCAGAGAAGAGTTTTCAGTGAAAATGGCGCCCACAAAACCGAAGATATGCCATAATTTAGCATGTTAGCAAAACAAGACAAAACGAAAGGTAAGATTTCCGTATATCCTCATACATTTAATATGCATACATGTTTCAACTCTATGCATATTAATTATTGCTGCATGTATAATAAATGTATGGGGTTATATGGAAATTTAATAAAACAAAAATGCACCAACCCGAAGAAATAACCCAGAACTAACCCAGGGTTAACTGTTTGAATTATTTTTTGAATCGCCAAGCAATAAATTATGGAGTGCTTTTCATTCAACAAAAATGCGGTTTGTCTCAAAAGTTTGGAAATTCCACATGCCCAATAAAGTCGATGGAACGGTACATTCCGGTTGCACAGACCGGACCCAAGCCACCACGCGATTGGGTATTGTTCTTGTGAATAGGATGCAAAAGAGGGGGACTGGGGACAATAATTTTGTCAAATGGAAAGGGACATTTTGGTCCAACTGACCGAAAAGCGGATCGGTCAAAGTGGACCATCCTCAAAGGTGGTCCCAAATATTCCGGTCGGATAGAACCAAAATGATCCGTTCTATTTGATTTCTAACCGAAATTTACGGAATTTTTGGCTGAATGGAAAAAGCACGTGCACTCTTATCTTGTAAATAGGTTAAATGTGTTTGCCATTTACCTGTTTGTTTTATAGTTTATGTAAAAGTGTTTTTACCAAATTAAAAGTAAAAAGTAGAGCACAATTTCTGCATTTTTTGCTCAAATGAGCATAATTGACAAAAATTAGCATTAATAGTTATTGGCATAATTCAAAGTCTACCCCCGAGCGTAGTTTACCCGAAAAAGAAGGAGAGGGCAACCTACCCTCTCACCCAGACGTTATGAGGGCTTGGTCACGTGTTCCTGACCACGGGGAAGTGTGAGTGGTTCACCTTTTGTGAGACCTTTTCTAGAAAATCCTTAAATATTGTGGTCATTGTTGTCTAAGGTCTACATATAACTAGATTGATTTATCATAAAAAGCTAAAATGTACAACTGCAAATTTAAGGATTATAATGACTAAAAATCAGTGAAAGTAAGAATGGAATAGATAAAAATTAGTTCTAATATACAAGATAAAAAATGGAATTAAAACGATTTACTCTTACTCGACATCGCGAACTTGGATATGTTTTTTTTCCTTATATTATCGGGTTCAATTGAGTTCCAGATTTTAGCGGCTTGGTAAAACTGAGTTTTGAAAATACACTGTAATACCCAGCCACTCTCTTTCTCGGCGATTTTGGTGTACTCGTGAAAACCTTTGCATGAATTAAGTACGATCTTTGTTGAGCATGCGCAACATGTTGCTAGGATACAGGCCTAATAGCCGCGCTCTCGCTACAGCTGGCTCGGTTATGATCATCGGTTCATCAATAAGCTGCAGGTGCTCGCACTCGAAAAAAAAAAAAAAACAATTTGACGAGAGAAAACAAGATTGACTAGTCCAGAATATGGGCTACAGCCACCTCAATGGCTTAACGCGATTCAGGTAGAGACCCCTTCTTCTCCTCCTCATCGATCAAGAAGACGGGTGTCGGGGGGGGGGACGGGGTCGGGGTTGGGGACGGGGTCGTGGTCTATCTTTTTTTTAAAAAAAAAAGAACGCTGTTTTAGGATTAGGGTTAGGGTTGACACTAACCCTAACCCTAAAACAGCATTCTTTTAAAAAAAAAAAGATAGACCCCGGGCCCGCCCTTGACCCCGCGTTTTACTGACAACCCTGCTCGCAGAGTGACCGCGCAGTTCTAATCCGCTCTTTCAGCAGTCGTTCGCGGAACAGGTGTGGCATGCTACATTATTTGTTATGGCATGTCTAGCCGTCAAATGCAACAGGCATCAAAAATATGGTTGTCAAACTGCAAAATAAAACTCATTAGGTTGATGATAAGAAGAATTTTGGACGACGATGTTGAAAATGACAGCAATGATTTATACATACACAGTTAACTAACACCATAGATTTGCGATATTTATGTAAAGAACTCTAACTGAAGTAAAATACTGTTTAAACTTAAGCGTGGGACTTTCATTTTCAGTTTCACTTCATTTGCCTATGTACAAAAAAAAACTAAATAAATTGAACTGTACACAACCGAAAAAAAAAGGAATCGCGAAGCTTTTTTTTATGTAAGAGCAACAAAAAAGCACCGAAAAACCACCTAAACCAGACCAACCGGCATATATTTCTCTTGAAACGAATTAAGGAACATGTTTTAAAAAATTCCATCCTTCATTAAAGTTGACCAGATATTTTCATCGCAGTCCAAAGACACTGACTTATGGTCTTCTTTTCCGCAACTTTGCAGCTTTTTGTTCAAGCCAGTCGCGCTCTTAATGAGTTCCACAACGTTCCTGTTAGACTTACAGTTCTTTTCAGCCGTTTCAGTCGGAAGCGTATCTTTCTCTAGACAAACAATGCCCTGGAAGCGAGACTTAAAAATCTCAAATAGATTTTTTCTTTCCTTTGGTTGATGGTCTTCCCTCGCTTCACTCCTCACGCACTCTTTCTTGTCCTTGTCACGGGGCAATTGTTTTTTTGAGTTTTCGTGACATGTTTCTGTCTTTTGCCTCTTTGTGCTTTCCTTGTCAATAAAACTGCTTTGTCTTTTCATACTCAAGGAAGCGGCCTGTGAGAGTTGTACTGTTACGCAATTGCTGTTTGTGTTCAGTGTTGCCTTCTCGTCGACTTGTCCGTGTTTCTTACTTGTGTCCACCTGATTTTCAATCTTTTCCGACATTTTTTTTACACCCGGTTCGCACCTTTCACCTTGGTCCAACTCATATTTTCCGATGCTACGTTCAATGTTCATCTCCTGGGCAGAGGATATTTTATCATTTTGGTCGTTGCTATATTTTTCAGTGGAGTAATTGCATCTCATTTCTTTATCATATGTGGGGTTTTCTTCTATTTGTTTCGTTTGTGGGTATTCTATTGGCTTCTTGTCCAAATGCCCCTCTTTCTCCTGTTTCTGGGAGCACGCAGGCCGTTTCTCATTCTCTTCTGTCACGCATTCTGTCACGCTATCAAGTTTACTGTTCCTCCTTTGCTCACTTTCGCATACGATATCCGATATGCTAGTCCTTCTCTCCCGACCGTGACAATCAACGGTTTCATCATCTGTCACGCTATCACTCATACTGCACTGCCGACTCAGGCTTCTATCTTGGCCTTGACGTTTATCTTTGTCGCAATCCGTTGCGCACGCGCTTTCAGGTAGCCTTTCTTTGCGACTGCTTCTTTTCCGTTGACCTTGAACTTTGCCCCCTTTGACGTTGGTCACTGGCGCTGGGACCACGTCTCGCAGGTCCTCGATCTCGGTCTTCTGTCCAGTTAAACGTTCAGCTCGCCTTAGTTTTTTAATCAAACGCTTTTCGAGTTTAAAAAGAACGCATTTCTTCCAATCGATTGTTTCGTTCTTGATTCTTTCCCTTGTCTGGACAATTTTCTCGCTGATTTCTTGTACTGTCTTGGCCAGTTTGGGGGCTGACGAGGCAGTGCTGACAGGGCGTTCTTGATTCAGTTCTTTTTCTTGTTCCATCACTTCTGTCTTGTCAAGAACAGGAAGATAGGGCGGGAGACCACCCAAATACATATCTGAATCAGCATTCCTTGAATGAGGCTTTAACGCGAGGTTATGTTGCTGTTTTTGACTAAGTTCAGCTTGCTTTGTTGGAGTATTGTCTTTAAAAACCTGATTATTAACATTTCCTGATTGTTTAACATGTCCCGTATGTCCCTCGGCAATTATCACGTGTTCTGGATGACTAACAGTTGTCAGCTGATCAATATCTCCTCGACGAACAACAGTTTCCTGCTGATCCTTAAGATGGGTGGCATCGTCTGGGACGGCCACATTTTCTAATAAATGTGTGTTGTTCTCTTTTGCTTGTTGGCTGCAGTTCGCTAAGTTTACTTCCACCAGCTGTTTTCTTTCCTTATAAGACAGTGCACCTGTAGAAAGACGACTTTTACCAGGAATGACTTTTGTCAAGACCACTTCCTCGCCTTCGTAAGTTCTGAAATTTTCGACGAAGGAAGTGCTTCCTTTTGTTAAACGTGAAAACGTTCCGTTTTCCCGAAAGTCATTTTTCTTGTACACGTAATCAGAAGATTTTCGTGAAACACTTACATAAGGAGGTCTGTCTTTTTGCTGGTAAGGTTGATGTACAGCTTTAACAGCTGCGCTGTCCATGGCACAGTGAACAGCGACAATTTTGGGATATGTCCCATGATCCAAGGCTAACCCGGCAGGGTCGAAAGAGTCATAAGAATATCCCGATCTCTGCTCTTTTGACCAAGCTCCACTGGTAACAAGGTTGATCCCAGGCACGCATCGGGATCCTTGAAATTGAGATTGCACGGGAGGTATTGGGCCTCTGTCCTGTATACCTCTGCGTAGACTGTTGAGAGCGTTAGCTCTTCGTTTCAAAAGAACATAACGACGTTGAAAACTTTCCAAATCAATTGATTTTTCTGCCGAGTTATGGCGGTGTTTGTCTGAACGTCCTCGCGCTTTCTGTAGTTGAAGCAGCCTCTGAACTTTTCCTCTGGTGTTTTCAAGCTTTTGCATAATGAGCTGCAGCTTAAGCTGCTTTTGCTGCTCCCTCTGGGTAAGGGCTTGTTCTGAGATTGACAAACGAGGTCGTTTAGCTTCACTTCCAGTTAGCTCGGTAACGTTTAAACCACCGGAAAGGCGACGGCATTGGCCAGTGGTATTTGCAGAAGCTGTATTTCTTGTACATGTACAGCTTGTTGAAGTAGAACTGGTATCTGATACACTTTGTTGCGACGACCAAAGTCGCTCAAAAACATCCCGGGGCAGAGAGAATGTGTTCTCCACGACAGGATTTTCCGCGAAATTCATTCCTCTTTCAGGCAAAGAGCTTTGTGTTGCTGGTTCTGAAAAGAATGCAAGAAGAAAAAAACATAAATTCACATTGATGTACCCTAAGAATAAAGAGCATGCAGTACTTGCTTTAAAAAAAGATATGTAACTTTACAACAAGGGAACAACTATTCTTGAGGTAAAAAAAAATGTAGTCAAATAATTTTCTAAAACTTGGCACCAACATAATATCGAGTTTAAAAACGAGAAATGGCCACTAAGCGCTTGGTCTCCTCCACAGCCGTTCTCTCTGTCGTCACGCAACGCTCCTCATTGTGGGCAGGAGCATGACGACACAATGAACAGCTGACTGAGTTACGTGGGTGGAGAACGCGTGACATGCTAAATGCAGCTACAGGTGGGTGATAAAAGATACAAATGGGTAATGTGTGTAGTTTTGATCTCAATGGGTAATGTGTGTAGTTTTGATCACATCCGGTATGAAAGTTTTTTAACACCTCTGTAAGCACGTTTTCGTGAATTTTCTATAATGAATACCGACGCCTTTATTATTGCGAATTATGGGTGTAGATTCCGGTAGAGGTGCGAGTGTCTAGGTGGCGGTCATAAGCTATTAACAACTGTAAGTGTGCACTCGCGACACGGAAGATTCGACTGTGACTAATACTTCGATACACCCAGTGATTGGCTGGGATTATAGAACATTCTGTTACTATTTAAGGTACTGGAACAATTCATCGTTTTTTTTCTTCTCTTTTTCTTTCATTTTTTTTGCCGAAAACTAGACTACTCGGGAATTTGCAGAAAATTGCTGTAGATTTCGCATCTCGCCGCTGGATTTTATGTCTCCGGGAAAACTTCCTGCAGTAACTTAAATAGAGCAGGAAAGGAAATATCAACATGCATTACGAGAAAGAACACACTCATCCGAAGAAATGTCGAGATGATCTCCGAATGCCGAGACCTTCACATAGAAAGGATGTGCGATAACATCGGCCCGGCTTTATCAACCCGACTTATGAGGCCTGAGTTTCTTAATATGTACATCGGCGATACACAACCAAATGGCTTAATTGCTTTGACGGTAGAAAAAAACAAGTACCACATGTGGATTTCACTTTGTCATACACATAGTTTTTCAACTGAGGCTTCTGTAAAAGGACTATCTTTAAAACAAGGAACGGGGAATCGGGGAATGGGAATGGGGAACGGGGAACGGGGAACGGGGAATCTTTAAAAGCGGGAATCTTTAAAACGGGGAATCTTTAAAAGCGGGAATCTTTAAAACTGGGAATCTTTAAAAGCGGGAATCTTTAAAACGGGGAATCTTTAAAAGCGGGAATCTTTAAAACGGGGAATCTTTAAAAGCGGGAATCTTTAAAACTGGGAATCTTTAAAAGCGGGAATCTTTAAAACGGGGAATCTTTAAAAGCGGGAATCTTTAAAACGGGGAATCTTTAAAAGCGGGAATCTTTAAAACGGGGAATCTTTAAAAGCGGGAATCTTTAAAATGGGGAATCTTTAAAAGCGGGAATCTTTAAAACTGGGAATCTTTAAAAGCGGGAATCTTTAAAACGGGGAATCTTTAAAAGCGGGAATCTTTAAAACGGGGAATCTTTAAAAGCGGGAATCTTTAAAACGGGGAATCTTTAAAAGCGGGAATCTTTAAAATGGGGAATCTTTAAAAGCGGGAATCTTTAAAACGGGGAATCTTTAAAAGCGGGAATCTTTAAAACGGGGAATCTTTAAAAGCGGGAATCTTTAAAACGGGGAATCTTTAAAAGCGGGAATCTTTAAAACGGGGAATCTTTAAATATTTAGAACAAAGGGACACTGTTTGTTAAGTTCGACTGATGTCGGCTTTATAAATCATTCGAATAAGCCAAATATTCCAGCACTTTTAGCACATTTTATTTAATTCGATAAGACCCATTTTATTCCCCTGGGAATTTTAAAACCACGACAACATGAAAGGAAGTGAATTACAAATTTGAAACAACGACGACATAAATATTATTTCAAATATCATCTATTGTTGGTTTTCACATGACGTCACCAAAATGCAAACTAAAAAACTATCGATCCTACCGAGATTTTACTTTCACGATGCATTAGAGCAGCAGAAAACTAATTTTCATACAAATTTTCGCTTCAAAAGGATTCTTGGTTTTGTGATAGAGTACGCTTGAATTTCTAAGCTTTTGCGTGACGCGGCATTTACATGACGGCCAAGCTAGCTGTCATGTAGGTTAAAAAAAATGACTTATTTTAGGAAATTTTGGTATCTAAACAGTTCATGTATTAGAAAAATTATTACTTTAATGTTTTTGAGTTTCTCGAAGAATAAATTCACGCTTTTGTAGCAAAACTCGGTAACAGATGTTTCTGTTGGTTTCCGTCCGCCATGTTGGAGCTCATCCGGATGAGCTCCAGCATGGTGTCTCCATACAAAGCTCTATAAATTTGGCTAAAACATTTCTTCGGATATCTCGTATACGAATTATTCCTTCGACCCAAATCTTGGCAAGGGTCTTTGTATATTTACCTCCTTTCATTTCCACGATTCTGGACTTTATCTTTCGAATGGTTTTGATTTTTATTTTAATCTATTTTAAATGGCGTGACACTGAAAACCAGCAATAACATGTAAAAAATATAATAATATAATAATGATGTATCCTATGTTTCGGGCCACCTTCAATAACAGCAACAGTAAGACGAACAACAGCGATATATGTCTTCCTTTTTCTACATTAAATTGTCCCAAAGATAAATCCAGTTTTAGGTGATTTAACCACTAGTATCGAAAACCATAATTACACACATTGTGAGAACCGTCAACCGGAACAAGAACAAGAGGAACGCAACTGTTAAAGATTCCCACTTTTAAGTTAAAGATTCCCCGTTTTAAAGATTCCCCATTTTAAAGATTCCCGCTTTTAAAGATTCCCCGTTTTAAAGATTCCCGCTTTTAAAGATTCCCCGTTTTAAAGATTCCCGCTTTTAAAGATTCCCCGTTTTAAAGATTCCCGCTTTTAAAGATTCCCCATTTTAAAGATTCCCGCTTTTAAAGATTCCCCGTTTTAAAGATTCCCGCTTTTAAAGATTCCCCGTTTTAAAGATTCCCCGTTCCCCGTTCCCCGTTCCCCGTTCCCCGTTCCCCATTCCCATTCCCCGATTCTCCGTTCTTTGTTTTAAAGATAGCCTCTGTAAAAGGTAATTAGTAAACCATACCATGGCTTATAAAAAAGTGTTTTGAAATTCGTAGGTCTTATTTGTATTCACTCGTCAGAAATCGAAGTTGACGCGGTCTGGAAAGTTCGCTAGCTCTTCTATCGCCGTATATTTAAGCTGATAGAGTGGGATTTCATTACTTGACGGGTTCTACTAACAGAGGTGTTAAAATATGATGCATTCAAACAGGTGCAGAATTATTACTTTGCATGCATATCATGGCTACCGAAGGCGTCAAGGTTCTCTTATTGTTATTAAAAGAATCTCATTAAATTTGCCCTAGCCACGACAATTTGGGCTCTTATAGCATCTTTTTTAGTCTTAACAGTTGAGCTCCTTCGGATGTCAGGATACAAACCCAGTTAAAAACCTAAAAGGTTCTTATTTTTCACCGTCAACTACGAAGCACTACAGTTGTATCAGTGTAACCGTTTCAAAATACGCCGATTCTTGTAAGATCAATTGTGTGTATTATTAAAGGAACAGAAAATCAGAGCCGTAATAAGTTGCCTTACATAACTTGAACCCTGGACTAATAACTGAGAACTGCCGAGAAACCACACTACATGTTAATTTAGCATAACAAACAGCGAAAAGGTATGTCGCAAAGCACGTGCACGTCCAGAAACGCTTTAGTCAGTGTTTGGTATGCACTTTTAAGTAAAGCACAGTCTGCTGCGATCTGCTGCACAGTCAGGAGCTTTGCGTGACGACACTAACAACGGCTGTGTAGCAGACTAACTAAAGCACGTTTGTGAATGCAAAAACTTTTGAAAGTTGTTCCCTCATCATCACGTTTCTCTTGGGTAACAAAACTCCGCGGATGTCCCCAACAGACCGTATTAAATTAGTTACCTAAATCCCTGCCATGATTCATGATTTTCGCCCCAGACGGAAAAAGGATCTCATACCTTTTGTGAAGAAAAATCCTGAAGTTTTTAAATATAGTTAAGCGTAAAGGCGTAAGAAACTGACATCATCACAAGCAGGAAATATTGATCGAAGCCTTTGAAGCACTTAACCTCGCGCTAACGTTAACGAAGGGCAACACAAGAACAGATCAAGCGCAGCCAATCTAAGTTTTTCTTCTTCAGATGTTGTCGAGGACACAAATCCGATCGGCTTACAATCGATGTCAAGATGTAATCGAACTTCCATCCATTATGAAAACTAATCGCTTTACAGTATTTTCCACCAAAACGCAAGAGCTTAAATTGACCTCGTGGCTTGATTATGGTAAAATTCTTAGTCATTGTTGTTAATGAAATCAGCAGCTAAATAAACATTCAAACAATCCCATAAATTACTGAATCACTGAAAAGGTCTCAGCAAATCACCGGACGTGTTCACAAAACCGAGGCAATTGTTCTTTTGTGACATGATCTGTAGAATAATTTCAATAATGTAAGCCAGTGTGCTTAATGAACCGACGTAACTAAGGGGTGGCGAATGGTACCTCGAAAAACTTGGGTCTCGGAATATTTTGGCAGGATCTCGAAATCTCGGAAGCGTTTTTGATAAGTCTCGAAGTCTCGTTTTTGCATGGTTTGTTTTTACTTTTTTGAGTCTCGAAACTTTTTACCAAAGAGTCTCGGGCTCGGATTTCTATCTAGGATCTCGGCGTCTCGGTGAGTCTCGGATTTTACCATTCGTCACCCCTTAACTAATTAGTTGTTTTAAATATTCTTTAGTAAACAGAAAGCTAAAAGGGCGATGAACAGAGAAGACAACGAACAAAGCACAACTGATTTTTGAAACAAGCATATGTAATCAACGTCGTCAATACGAGGGCACTCGAAAGAAGAACACATTATGAAGAACTGACGGTTCCTAAACACGGTAATGAAGTAAGTTCTTTATCGAACAACACGTTAAAACGACATTGTCCACTCTTTGATAAAAACCGGCGGAGATCCGATCAGAGCCAAATTTCGCTTCGGAAACCAGTCCTTTGGCGCTGTTCTTTGGTATGGGATTCTTCACTGCACAGGTTCGGCAAAGGTTGTTTGTGGCAAAAGCAACAATAGCCAGAGAACATTAGAAAATAGACTTACTAGTCCCCTAAATCAATGGCCGTGCCGCCGTCTGCGAGCTAAAAGTACCTCTAGGGAGCGATCGTTTTTACGCACTCGGTCGGCAAAAAAGCAAATTTTTTGAACCAAAAAAACACCTCATATGTTTTCTCAAAAATCAACACGGTTTATACGGACATCGGTTAATACGGACAAAGGACATTACTCTGTATCCCGAGTCAGAAACTCTCATCGTCAGCCTCGTTTACGAGCCGGACACAGGTTATCTGCGTGCTGTCTATAAACAAGCGAAAACCTGAGACGTTTCATAGTTTCTCTCTTACATTTATTCCCCCTGACTGAGTCACAATCAAAGCTAGCGTTTTTTTATAATGGCAAAGTTAAGTTACGGATCAGTCCATTGTCGTGTTTCAACAAAAATGCTTAAGAGGCAATTTTACTGCGTTTTCCACTGAAAATTCCGACAAAACTGGCTGGCCACACTGGTCTCATTTCGAAAATGAATTATTAGTCTTTTCTCGATTTGTTTTACTATAAAAACCCATCACTGCTGTACATGCCATTTAGGAATAAACTGATCTGGCTGAATAGTCGAATTCTCCTTAATAAGCTTTAATACGACAAAGTTTTTTTCGTAAAAATGTCTGCTGTACTCTATATCTGTCCGTGACGTTCTCCAGTTTTCCTTTTTTTTATTTTCCGAGAACCTGCTCAATACTGAAACGCAGATAACACGGGCACTTTATGGCATTTCCTCTTTGTCCAAGGTTTTTTTAAAAAACCACCTTTCCCAGGCGGCCTTGCGATCTTCACAGATGTTCTCTCTCCTTCTCTCTAATAGGACTCCTACTTACACTGCTCAAAATTAAACCTTGAGAAAAATTATTTAACTTTCGTTAAAAGCCGAGGATACCCACAATGACGCAAATCTGTTAAAAACAGAGGCGGTAACATACCACTACTCTATGATCATGCATCGAGAGGGCATGATTACACCACACACCACCTACAAGAGTTGGAAATTGTGCAAGTGAACTTAACTCAGCGTATCCAAGCGATTTAATAATGAAGCCGTGGACACTACGGAGTTCGACAAAAGCGAACAAATGTAATGATAAAAAAATGTAAATTGCGACGAAATTATTATACATTGTAATGAAGTCAGAAACACTTGTGAAAACTGACAGTCGCGCAAATGCAGCCCCAGACGGTTTCTCCTTATATTTGTATTTAACATCAGAAGTATAGGACCAGCCTGTCCCAAAATAAAACTGCTGTTGTTCTGGATTTCCCAGTAATGAAGCACTCTTCTCAGCGGTACCCAACGACTGTTTTCTGTAAAATGTCTGTTCGGAGAAGCAAATTTTGCCTAGAATTTTCTATAGTTTAAGGACGGCTAAAAGTTTCTAGATGACCGTTCCATTCACGTACAATTTTCCAAGCAAACTGTCAATACTTAATTCCCAATGATTTTCATAAGTTTGGTTTTTCACATTTCACTCCCCAGTTAGGCTATTTTTATAGAAAAAAGGAAAACCTTAATTAAATTTTCGGATTAAAAAATGTGATGGAGAGAGGAATCAGAAAAAATCTCTGTTTCGTATACGTCACATTGCATCTAAAATTTTCGGTAAAATGATACTGAAGCCCTTGTACTTTCGAAAAGATTCGAGCTCCCCTAGAAATACCAAACAGGTACAAATTCTATAGCGCCGCTCAGAATGAATTTCTAGAGATCTAAAATTACTCTGGATAGCCTAAATAGTGTTTTCAATGTCTTTTGGAGGAAACCGCCATTGGGTTCCCCTGTCTTCTATCTGGCCAAATTTTACGGCAGCTAGCTGCAGGGACTGAATTTGTAGAGGGGAATGCGGTGCACTTGGTAGGGTCATTACAATCGACACGGCCATATACTCTTACCGGGACAATACATAAGTCATGATAAGTCACAGTGACATGCATGGAATAAATCACAGTTCGAAGATATTTCTAAGTTAAAACAAGTTATAGCACTTTTTAGGAACTCACCATAAACGAAAGATTTTTCGCTTTCATCGAAGATGCTCCCCATAAGAGGTCTGTGCTCAAAAAGATTTTGCTGGTACAGTTCGATCGCCTTGCTTAGATCGATGAAGCGAGGTTTTGTTAAACTACTGACTGTGCTTGGCAATTTCTTTTCTCCAGAGTAATCCAAATTCGACTCCATATAGTGATATACTATCGATGAGAGATTGTAACAGACATGTCCACGAGTAAAAAAAAAACACACTCACACATATAGCACGAGTTTGTTTAACACACACGAATGCCGAAAGCGTTTTTGCACCTTCTAGACAGTACGGCCGGATTTAAAAAGACTTTCAATTGCGTGGAGTAAGCTAATCTGACAGAACATAAATAGCACGCAATCCGGTCAATCACTAAACCCAACCAAAAGGGTGCTGATAGACACGACTTCTATGCCATAAGCGCCACAACTGACACGATAGCTAATATAATAGTATTCTGATCTGAGGTATGTAAGAATATTCTAGTCGCTTCCGGAAATCACACAACACAACTCAGTCACGTACTATGTCGCCTAACACCTTTGTAGGCTTTTATAGCTTGTGCTCAGTGCTGAAAGTAACATATTATGTCGTCCGATTTTGTTAATCACTCGTATGATCTCAGACCGAATTGGACTCCACTCAGTCCTGCTACCATTACTAATTTTTCAAAACAAGCATAATTTTCATGTATTTTCTGATACTTACAGTGCTCGTTTTTGGCCAAATTTTGCAAGGTTTTTCTTTGCTCGTACTCTTTGAAAAACATAGCAATGGCAAACAGTTTTTAAGGCGGTCCACCTTCAAAATTGGCGCAGCCAGATAATCCTGACCATGTCAACCCTTGTTGTTAGGCCATCGTAATTTTATTAAAAATAAAACGCAAATGAAACAGCGGTAAAAAGATGATATTTGTTGCACATATAAGACATCTCAACGATCTCTTGTTATGCGTGGTTTTATTATAACAAGCGATATCGTGAAAGAAGGTAGCATTTATCACCTAAACATTCCCTGAATATTTCATTAAACGTTGAGAGAAATTCACGCGTAGGAACTAAAAATATCGATCGGCCATTTTTTTAAAAACACACCTCACAACATTTCCTGTTAATACACGAACATCAACATCTCGTGCACGTTCTTTGATGCGCGCCAGCTGGGTGGCTACTTTGATTGACTGATTGATTGACTGACTGACTGGTTCATTGATTGATTGATTGATTGATTGATTGATTGATTGATTGACTGCGTGATTAAAGAAACTTTGGACTTCAATGCGGGGGGTGCTGGAGACAAACGCAGAGCGTGTCGGACACGGGGTGGTGAAAGGGCAATATCCCCACAGAAGCGATCGCGAGTGTCTGAGACAGTCTCTAAGTTTTTGGCTACCTTGCAAGCAGAGGAGCGCTAAAGAAGTCGTTCGCCGGCGTCGCTTGTCAGTCACGTAGTTGGTTTGTTTAATACGCCCCAGGAGAAACGGGGCGTTAATAAACCAACTACGCCACAGAGTCATATTATGGCGTACGATCCCCGCCAAAATTCATGGTTTGAATTTTAAATTGCTCATTTAAATTTTACAGCTGAATTCATTATTTTACACTCTTCCTTTAGAGTTCACATCATTGGAAAACGTTTTTACACTTGCCGTTTAGCTTTTGAACTCAACTTTTTCATTTGACCTTGCTTTGTCAAATTACAACCGCAGTTTCGCCAGTTCAAACTCAACATCGTATATTTTCAACTCAACTTATTTTTGTTAACGCTTCAGTGATCATTGGTCGTGACAAAGGAAGCCTTTGCGGGGGTGGGAGATGACGACCTATCGACCTCGTCCCCTGTTGCTTGCTCTGTTGAAGAGTAAAGGTCTCCAAGTGCCTTCTGGATCTGAATAACTTAAAGATTTTCTTTTGTCCGTGAATGCGATGATTTCCTGCAATGTTTTGTCACGTTGCAGCTCAAAATGAAGCTACTTCAACTATGGAGAATTGCATTGTGACTCTGAGTGTAGTCAAGATAATGAAGATTGTTCTTTAAGCAATGATAAACTCCAGCTTGTTTTTCTAAGATTATGCGATGCTATGCGGCCAAAATGATAGAGCTTTAATTTTGTGACAAATTTCGAAGGAGAAATATTTTTCCGGGAGAATTGACCGATATATATGGCAACATTTGTATTGCGCTTTACTTCGTACGGCATAGTCAGTATAATGAACGCACTGCGGACTGCATTATAAAACACGGTCACTCTGAAGGTGTAAAACGAGGGCTACGGACAATATGAATGCGCTTAAAACACCGGGCTTATTATTTCTTGGTAAGTTAAAATAGGATCAAATTGTCACTAAATAGCACAATACATGGAATTACGGCGGTTTCTGCAATGAAGTCCGGCCTGTATTGACCTCGACTCGCATGGGTTTTTGTTATTTGTTATTTATATCTCCAAGACTGTCAAATGGAGAAGACCGGAGAACTGGCAATGTGAGATAAGCGGCCAAAATCAAATTTGTTATTAAAGTCAAGAATTAAACCCTCTCCCCAAAGCATAATCTACCCGATTTTATAAAATAACTAAGATAGTACGCGCGCTCTGATTGGCCGAGAGGAGTGTTTGCATGAGAGTTTGTAAACATGGTCGTCAAGATTTTTTGCTTTTCGCGCGCTAATCACGCAAGCACGAATTTGAAAAAGTTTTTGAGTTCAAAACTCGACAAGTTTACTTTATTTACACATTCCTTCGTCGGCTGAAACTTGGAAAATCGTTACAAAGGTGTGTCAATTTTTTTTCGCTTATGCTGACATTGTAAGCGATAAAAACCCGTATTTTGGAAAGCATCTTTTTTGCAAAACAAAGACTGATAAAGCGTACAAGCATCGTGTACAAGACTTCGCGACTGGTAAGAATTTCTCTTTTAACCAATGCTTTAAACAAGAGAGTTTTGCTTTTTTCTGAGGAAAGTTATTTTATAAAAGCAATAGAAAACGTTTTCCGTGTTTGCATAGCCTGATATAAACACGAGAGGGGTTGGGAGAATTCGAGACAGTTATGCAAACCCGAGACGAAGTATTGCATACAGTTTAGTACCTGAACAAATTAATTCTTACAGCAACTGAAATACAATTAAAATTTTAAAGGAAACAGGTTTCTCCAACTAAAGAGCATCAGAATTTTGTGATATTTGTTGTTCTGTCGGAAAACTGGATAACAGTATGGCGTGCAACAGCGGAAATATTATTTCCAAGGGGTGCCTAACTAAGGCAAGTTGGAAAATTACAGAAATTCCTTGGGGTGTGGCGTTCTGACAAGAAACCCCTGAAAGGCAAATTCCAAGGAGTGGAGGGGGGGGGGGGTCTAAAATAAAAGCCCCCTCCGTCGGGGGAGGAGGTACGGATATTTTCTTAAATTACACAATGCATTTTGCCCATAGTTGATGCGGCTTCATTTTAAGCTGCAATTCATTCTTCTATATATAAAATTTGGATCTATAAATCACTATCCATGAGAATTTAACATTCTGCAAAGAACACTAACGATCTGGGCGTGAGAAAACATTGCAGAAAATCATCGCATTCACGGACAAAAGAAAATCTTTAGGTTATTCAGATCCAGAAGGCACTTTGGAGTAAATTACAGAACCTTAACCCTTCTTTAGCTGTAATAAAGAGCTTTACGTTTTAACAGAGCAAGCAACAGGGGAGCAGGTCGATAGGTCGCCATCTCCCACCCCCACGTACAAAGGCTTCTTTTGTCTCGACCAATGATCACCGAAGCGTAAACAAAAATCCAAAAGTTGAGTTGAAAATATACGATGTTGAGTTTGAAATTTGACGCGGTGACTGATGAAACTGCGGTTGTAATTTGACAAAGCAAGGTCAAATGAAAAAGTTGAGTTCAAAAGTTAAACGCCAAGTGTAAAAACGTTTTCCAATGATGTGAACTCTGAAGGAAGCGAAGTGTAAAATAATGAATTCAGCTGTAGAATTCAAGTGTTGAAGTTGAAAGTTTAAATGAGCAATTTAAAATTCAAACCATGAATTTTGGCGGGGATCGTACGCCTAACAGAGAGCCACGCGAACGACTTCGTTATCCCTTTAAGTCCCATTAGTATAATTACATTGATGATTATGGAAAATAGAGCGCTGTGATTGGCTAGGAGCTTCGCTCTATCCCGCTATAACCACCACGCGGTGATTATAAGGCTAGCAGTTTTTAAAATGGCGGCCAGATTTTTTGATAATTGATCAATACTTTTATTTTCTCGAATAATCATCAATGTAATTATACTAATTAACAATTAGTCGCCGAAGGCGACGTGAATATCGGCGAATAGTCACCTCGACCTCATCTCGGTGACTATTCGCCGATATTCACGTCGCCTTCGGCGACTAATTGTTAAATAGTGTCCAAGATCAATTTTCTCCTTACAATTATCCATACACTGTAAAGAGATAAGTTATAAGAATCAATAAAATGATCACCCAAGAGAAAATACTTTGATCTTTGAACAAATTCTCTCAACTAATTCTTTAAGGAAATGTAAGGAGATCAGCTTGGAGAATTTGTATGTGGATACTGGGGCTTAAAGGGTTAACGCTAAAAGCCATGCAAGAGAGAAACCTCTGCACGCAGGGAAGGCAAGTCCCATCACCGTCTCGTTACGCAACGCTCCTATGAAGGGAGCGTTGTGTGACGACACAAAGATCAGCGGTGTGGCTGAGGAGGAGAAGTTGAAGTAACTAATTGGTATTTTAACAATCCTGACTCATATAAAGTAGAAAACACATTAAAATTGATCCTCACGACAAGAAAACTAAGGATCAGTTTTTTTAATTCTACTTGGTATTAGAAATTTTGACTGATCAAAATCTACTCAAGATCCGGCCGCCTGTCCTCACCGGTTTGTTGCTGTGGTTAAATGTTTTTGATAACATAAGCTGGTTGCTAACTAAAGGTGAAACAGAAAATCTTTAAAAAATAATTCATTCATGCAAAGGAAAGTCAAGGTTAAGTATGTATACCGAAGCCTAAGCTTGACCGGATGGAGCTCTTGAGACGACATTTGACCGGCACGAAGTGTCCGTCTTTTTCACAGTTAGCCCTGGGAGGGGTGGGGGTACACCTGGGAATTCTTGGAGGGGGTGTGCCGCCCGGTTCGTCAAATCCTGACCCGATTTCAGACCAAAAAATTTCCTTTTCCACACCCGTTTTCAGACTAGACCTCTAAAATCCATACCCGTTTTCGGACCTGGCCTTTAGGCAGAAATTATGTTATCATTACTTAGATTAGAGCGCAAACAAAAAGACTATTCAAATCCATTTCGAACTAGCATATTTTTATTTCTTTCTCACTCGTAACGGTAAATACGTTTAGAAACTCCCGAAGTTCCCTCGAAAACCATAGCCGATTCCAGACCAAAATGGTCAAAGTGTCTACTGGTTTTCAGATCAAAACGGCTCAAAAACCCCACCCGAGGAGGACTTTCCATTTACCACAATTTCCCTGAAATTCCTGTTTTTTTGGTTCGCCCAACTGGAAAATTCCTGGGACAAACGAAAATTCTGAAAAGGTAGTTCCGTTTTCCCTGCTGGGACGTTCCGAATGGATTACAAGTTTCTTGAGTTTCGTACTAATTTCAGGCCTTTGGCCGAGCGCTCAACAAATTGCAACAACAACAAATATGGCGAATTCACAGCAAATGGGGGATTGTACCAGTGTTCGTGCTGCTGTTATTCCTCTCCAATTCTGGAAATATTCCTAACACATAGCTGTTCCTGGTATTTAAATTGCGAGCAGACTTAAAATCGCTAATTTGTATCTAAAATCGAATTGCCGGCAAGTTTTATGAAATATTTTATTTTCCCGAGAAAATTGCAAATTTTCTGCAACGTGTTTTCTTCCATTTTATACACAGCTGACTTATCAACTGGGCTGTTAAAAATAGCAAATCTTAGCCGATCAGTTTCTCTTGCGCCATCTGTTTCCCCGGAAAGAACTGACGGGTCGTCGAAAATTGGACAGTTGGAAGATTCAGACGTACGA
The DNA here is from genome assembly GCA_038088405.1 of Porites divaricata. Taxonomy (NCBI): domain Eukaryota; kingdom Metazoa; phylum Cnidaria; class Anthozoa; order Scleractinia; family Poritidae; genus Porites; species Porites divaricata. The sequence continues at coordinate 19,858,114 of JBBMOI010000010.1, read as the reverse complement.
CTTCTTATCACAACATGGAACTAGAATCCAGTCTAGCGCGGCGCGACAACCCGGAAATGTTTGGCAAATGGTAAACGGCACGTACCGCTCTTACCGGACGGAAATTCCCAACCGAAACTTCCGGAACTTTTTTTATAAATGGTAAACAACCATAGTCTCTCCTCGTTTTCCTTGGTTACAGTTTTTAAAACTCGCTCCCCGCCATCTGAACAGCAGAGAGTCGACTTTGTATATGATCACAAGAAAACCACTTTCCAAGTTGTCGCTGTTGGATGGCATTCGTCTTCTAAATACGTAACCAAACATAAGAAACATGGGGTTACAGGGACTAAGAGCTTTTAGTTCAGAGCAGTTTTACATAGTTTGAGTACTATCCCATTTTGGCTTATCAAGTTATTTTACTCCACCTACAAGATCACAGTGGTCCTACGATTCAGCCTTTTACTATTTAAAAAGCCAATAAAAGTACGCTCACGCTCGTATATGAATTCCAATCCCAGCATTGTATAAAAACACACTCAGATAAATATCGCTGAGAGGACTAAGGTCACTAAGAGAAAGCTTGAAAGCGCAGGAACCTGTTCAAAGGCTAGAAAGAAGCCGATGACTGAATAAAGAAATTTGAAAATGACGCCTAAATTCCAAGTCGTTCGCGTGGCTTGTCAGTTGTGTAGTTGGTTTGTTTACGCGATTGACAAGCCAGGCGATACGGCTTCGCAAATGCTAAAAGCCATGCCAGAAAGAAACCTTTGCTCGCCAGGTAAGACGCTGCTATGTTCATCTGTAAGCCCAGATTCAATAACGACAACAGCCACGCACTTGTATAACAAGTAAAACACTGGATTTATGAGCACAAACCTGAGATGTTATCTCGTGTCCAATTTCAGATGAATCTTTGTTTTGTGTCTTTCTCGAAACGAGTTCCCTCAGCTCTCCCGGTCTTCTTCAACTGTCCGTACGTAAGTCAATACTGAGTTAACTATAAATGTCGGTCCTTCTGTAGCCCGCTGGATTTCGAAACATCAAAGGAATGCGTTGCGCACAAAGAAGCCGCAGCAGTTTTTGACAACTGTGTTATGAAATAAAACAATCGCCCAGCCCTTTTAGCACGTGGATAAGATTGTGTAGTGAACTGGGAAGACTCGGCTTTGTCACACCTTTAGCCGTTCCAGATCTTCTGCTGTCTTATAACGCAATGTCGCCACGATGTTCAGATCACCGAGCGATTTTTTAAACTGCTGAATTTGGAAGGTAAGTTTTAGACAAAGATAAATGATGCCGTTCAACGTTACTCCTGTCCTCCGCTACACAACTGAGAGAACAAGAAATTATACTATCAAGCGTGGTTCTTGTGGCGAGCAACTTGTATTCTCAAGGTATGTATTTCTTTCAGTTGTACTAGTTCAGAGCTAAATCAAGCTCACGGACAAAACTGTCTAATCACAGGCAGCCCAAGCTCATTGTGTGAGTTTAAAATGGCCGTGAATATAAAGGATTTGTATGGGAATTCAGGTAAAAGATTCAAATCGATAAATACTCGCTAGAATGTTTAATAAAATACAGCTTACCGTATTTACTTTGCTTGTTTTTGTTCGCTGTGTGGTTATTTTCCCGATCCATCAAAACAATGAGCTTGGGCTCCCTGTGGTCTAATGTACACGAAAACAGAAGTGAGCACTTAGTTACAGGGATCATGTTCAACACAGTTCGGCTGCGCTGAAATACAACACAAAAAACGATCAAGCGACAGGTTCTCTGATGAGGTGGGATTGCAAAATACGTCCGCATTATTATGAATAACCTGAAAGCAGTAGAGACAACATACATGTGCTTCCAAACAGTCACCTGGAACGGCCTGGAAAAACGTAGTTACTAAAACCCGGAACGACCCACAACGATCCACAACGACCCACAACGACCCACAACGACCCACAACGATCCACAACGATCCACAACGATCCACAACGACCCACAACGACCCGCAACGATCCACAACGACCCACAACGATCCACAACCATCTTCAAACAACCGAGGACGATCTCAAAACGACCCAAGAAAAAAATATCAAAATTTCACTTGTGAATTTTTTCAAAAATTAAGCTCCGTGTAAGAGGTCGCACAAATTCATCTACAGCTACAAAAGAGGACTTCATAACCTGTTTTGAAGGTCGGGGTTGCCTGAGCAGGGTAATGAACGAGTGCCTCGCTTACATGTTTACATACTAGGCAAAAAAGTAAAATTTTCTCCCTAACTCTCGTCTACGACCATACCACAGGGAGAACACCGGTTCTCGTCTGATCACCGAAGTTAAGCCCTGTCGAGCGGAGTTAGTACTTGGATGGGTGACCGACTGGGAATTCCCCGTGTTGTAGGCTTCTTATTTTATTTTATTTTTCGAGGAATTTTTTCATCATTTCTGCTGTTTGATCCCCTGCTGGAATGTATCTCTGCTGTCGGTCCCAAAGTTACTCGGAATTGTTGCCCGAAGTAATCAAGTTGGGAGGTAATGTTTTTGCAAAATAATATAACTTGGGCATAGATCGCGCGTTGGTTCGAGAGCGCGCGGTAATGTTCCATTTTGCGCTGCGACTTCAAATCACCGCTTGTGACATCACTTTTTTCAAATCACAGCTTCCACAAGTCAAAGTTCGCTTTAAAGTGCAACTGCAGGCCGAGAAACGGCCGCGAAAGCCACAGAAACAAGCGAAAAGGACAAATACGACTTGTGGGTCGTTGTGGGTCGTTGTGGGTCGTTGTGGATCGTTGTGGGTCGTTGTGGATCGTTGTGGGTCGTTGTGGATCGTTGTGGGTCGTTGTGGGTCGTTCCGGGTTTTAGTAACTACGCCTGGAAAAATGTTATTTGTTCACGCTGTATAGTGTTGCAAGCTACTCACAAGCCGTTTCCGGGGTATAAAGATAAAGAAGTGAGTGCTTTGTGGCTAGCACAAAACCTACGGTCACTTTCCGCAGTATACAAAAATTGAATAAACATACCCAAAGGTTAAACCTTCAGCCCATATCAGCAGCGCAAGGGCGCAGAGGAGTTATATTGTTTGATCTTACTTTTGGTTTAAAAAATTCCCAGCGCGAAACGCAGTGGTTTCCTTTATGTAAATTTGAGCGGAAGTGACCTGTGAACCACAGAAGTATCGTGCGATCGTGTTACAAAACGCTGACCAAAGAGCCTGAGGACCCGGGAGTCTGCAAACCGCACACTTTTATGTCTCCTTCCATCACACAAAGCGAACAAAGAGTAACAGAGACCCTTTCTTTTCCGCGCTTCGTGCATCATAGGCCACAATGTAGCTTGAGCAGCTGGCGGTTCTAATTGTCGAGCGCGCTTATGATATGAGCGGCGAAACCGCAGGAGGTTTTTTCTCTCAGCTTTTTTTCTCGCCTCTGGTTTGCACGCGTTTTTGTACCTGTTTTTGCAGCTTCCATGCGCCCCTCGATCTTCTGCCCTCTAGTCTCACGTGGTCAGCATCTATGCAAATTTATTGGAACAAAAGAAAGCGTTTGCATAAGAAAAGAGTACAACTCCCAGAGGATTGGTTTGGGATACCAACATGGCCGCCGTTTCATTGTTTTGGGACCCCAATATGGCTTCCGTGACGTCATGTGAAAACATTCTAGCTCTATTTGGCGGCGGAGCCGTGATCCAAAAAAGGGAGTGGGGACGAGGCGTTTGAATCATCCCATTTCTGACGGCTTACGCCGCTCGTGGCGGCTTCGCCGCCAAATCTCACTCGACTACTACACAATACTGCAAGCCACGCAGGCTAAAAAAAGAGACACTGCACGAGAGACTGAGAGAGACTGTTTACGCGATTGACAAGCCAGGCGATACGCCTTCGCAAATGCTAAAAGCCATACCAGAAAGAAACCTTTGCTCACCGGGTAAGACGCTTGTGATGTTCATCTGTAAGCCCAGATTCAATAACAACAACAGCCACGCACTTGTATAACAAGTAAAACGCTGTGACTGGCCTTATGGGCACAAACCTGAGAGGTTATCCCGTGTTCAAAATCAGATGAATTTTTGTTCTGTCTTTTTCTCGAAACGAGTTCCCTCAGCGCTCCTGGTCTTCTTCAGCTGTCCGTACGTCAGTCAATACTGAGTGAAAATATAAGACAAAAAAAGGAAGGCTGATTTTACAGTCGGGAATATATAATCTTTTAACCAATATTTCGGAAGGCACTAAGCTACAATTAGGATATGTAGAACACTATCCCGTTAAAATTCAACATCCTGCAAACAAGAACTAGGCCACGGCTGATCTCATTCAAAACATAAAGCACAGGAAATGAATTCTTAATATAAGAGAAATAGACCAGCTTTAAGCAAACTCTAAGGTCACGTTTCACACGCCTGGCGTGTGTCAACACTTCCGTTTTGGCGCCAAAAAGTCACTAGACCGTGAAAGATCATTTTATCTGGCTTTGCGGGTAGTCTCTCTTTTTTCGTGCCTCTCCCGTCTCGCGCCATCAGTCACGCGCGTGGCCATTTGCGTGTCTCTCGTTTTGCTCGACAGACTACAGAAAAAAGAGAGACTTCTCTCAGTCTATCTGCCCTCTCGCCAAACAAACCTCCAGCTACGCACTGCTACGTAGGCTTTTACTCGTAGGCAAAAGGCCAACGTAACTTGCTGAGCGCAAGAAAAAAACCTCTGCAAGCATGTACAGCTTTTCAGCTTTTTAGGGAGTGGAATTAGAAGGCGCGATAAAACTTGCGGTACGAGAAAAACAGATCTCCGTTTTTTCTCTTATCCCGCTCTTTCTGCTGGCCTACAAAGCGCTATTTAGAGGAAACGAGTGCATTGTACGCTGGCTATATTTTCACCTACATACAAGTTCGATGACTGATTTGATAGGTGTTTTTTTCTGCTTAAGTTTGGCATTCTCTTTGTTAGTCTTGGAAAGTATCAAAACTTAAATCTAGTACAAAACACCTCCTTGGCTATTCCGATTCTTTGTAGCACTGAGTGCAAAATTTCAAAGTTTTACATTTCGTAAATCATCTTAGACCTTCAGCTTAATACCACTTGGAAACTTAGGCCAGCTTAATGCCACTTTTAGCGCTGATTTAGGTGTAGGAGTGTGCTGAATTGTGCTCCAATGATATTATCAGCTGATTGATTGTTCTACTTGATTCTCTTCTCGGCTGACAGTGGCGTCCTGTTATATACAGTAGGGTCTTCCGTAACTGTTGCGTGGGAGGTAGCCTGCGTACAGCCGTCCCCGAAATGAGGCGGAATGAGCGCGGCTGTGTACAGTCTACGAGGGTGGATGCTATTTGTTAGATTTGTTTGCGTAAAACATATTGAAAAAATCCTACGGGCAAATGCGATCACTGTGGGAGTACGCTGCAAATAAAACCACATTGTTTGTTTTGGTAAAATATGTGCCATTATCACTTTGCGCCTTACCTTGTTTGATTGACTTTCACAAAGTGAAAAGTGAATGGCTAGGGATAGGGTGTTAAAACTTTTGACAAATGATAAGCTGTAGTGAGTTTTCTTTTCTGTCTACAGTGTAGACCCGACCGAAATATTGGGCTATTTGTTTAGATATATATTGTTTTGTTTTATCCTTTTGTTTACTTTTTCATCGTCTTGCCGTAAGGATCAGTTTGCCGTTTTATATTTTTCAACAAAAAACATGCAACCTGTCTTGCAAGATTGCTGGAAACGAGTTGAATAGCAATGTTTAGTTGTGTGTTTTACCACCTATATCAAACCTGTCTTGCAACAAATCAGGCTGTTAAGAGGTTTGAACTAGGGTGGTAACACTGACGCGCCAAACGGGGACCTACGATTAATAATACTGACCGATCTCCAAAATGAGCGCCGAAGGCTCAAGTGGGGTTCGGGGGCAGGCTTCCCCCAAGAAATTTTTCGGATTTTAACTCCTTAAAGTCCCCTTTCCTGGGTTTCCGAGTTAGATATTGACCAGATTAAAACTTGGAAAGTGTTTTTTATTATCAAAAAATATATTTATTATGAAAAATCTGACCGATTTCCGTAAAACGGTGGAAACCGGTGTGGATCCGTGCATGCGCGCAACATCGTTTTTGAACTCGTTTTTCAGCAATGTTGCAAAAACAAAGTTTCACGTTTTTGTTGCCCGTTTTACCCGAAGCTTTATGTAATCGTTGTTTTTTGACCCTATGAATGTCCATAGAAGCTGGCCAAGAGAGATGATCGCGGAGCTGGAGACGGTCCCTTTTCCAACGCGCTAGGCTAAATAAAACGTCTTCATTGTAGTGTAGCCCTTGTGCACATGTAAAAGTTAAAAAAAAAAAAAAAAAAAGCTAGAAGTACCTATTCTGCTGTTATACCTGTTGTATCCAGATGATGTATTTGTTATGTATTTTCAGCGGAAGGTCATGTTCAAGTGATGTGAAAACTATATATCCTGACTTAACAAAGCCTTTATATTTGCCGTCACCATTCTCACAAGTGAACAATCGAACCGACACCTTCCTGGCTTCGCGGACTGGACACGAACAACCTTACTGGTATTCCCCAAGTTACTTTGGATGGCAGTATGTCACCAAGGGTGAGTGTTACGTACCTGGTGATAATTTGTCTCGTGACAATGAGCATTTGGCTTTTCATCAACTTTGAAACCTTCAGCGACAATTTTTATTTTTGATTAAATCGTTTTTCTTCTTAAATATTCCGCCAAGTAAATAGTCTTCCAGTATCTCGCAAAAAAGCATGCGCAGTGTATAAATCTTTTCATAGTTCTTCACGCTAGAGCAATATGTAAACGTTTCTCAAAGGTTTCATACCAGTAAAGATGTGAGGCCCCTCACCCATTTTAGATTTTATGGGAGATACACAACTAAGAAAAAAACTCAGTGGAAAATAAGCCAACCCGATCGATGACGTTTTCTCCGAGAACCCAGTGAAGATATAGATTCAACTGGGTCTGTTGATCTGGCTTCAAAATGCGCACTGTCTAGTTACCACTTACAGCAATGATATGAATGCTAAGAGACAGCTATACATTTTGATGTTAAAAATGCGACAGAACTAAATTAAACGGGATTCATTCTTTCAAAACTCTTAATTGCACACCCTATTTCTTTATCACGTGTTTTCGTAGCTTTATTTTACTGTCTTCGAAGAAGAAAATTATATTTACCAAGCGAAGCGAATTAGAGTAGAGCCTGTTTTCCCAAACAAAAAAACGTAACCCGTAATAGAAAGCGTAGTTTATGTAGAGATCGATCGGTGTAGAGAAGGTGCAAGTCACCCGCTTTTAATACAGCTTTCCTCCTATTTGAGGTGAAAAAGAATAAGCAGTTACTAAGACCATAGGTAGTTATGAAGCTTTTTATTCTCTTCTTCAGCAACACATATTGCTCACCAGTCGTTATTTCTCCAGTTAAAATATGAACCATCTGTGGCATTTCAACCGGAGCGTTACCTCGTAATTGCGGAAAATGAGGCTGCTGCATGCGACAATGCGGCGTTACAGAGCACCACATGTCACGCATCTCAATATCAGTGCATGAGATGTAAGGGATTTGATTGTCAAACTACCGGATGTCAAAGGTGTCAAGTCTCCGATTACCAAATCGAGTGTGAGGCTACCGGATGTCCCTCAACGGGACATGGGTGTACAGAAAGACGCGTAACTAAATATCTCTCCACTGAATGTAAACCTGGATATCAAGACATGGAATGTCGCGCAACTGACTATCAGGGTAACAATGGTCACGCAACTAGATTTCAAACTTCAGATTCAGAAAGTGGAAAAGTTAGAATACTTGATGGATTGGCCTACGATCACGGTGAATTTCCCAAGATAATTTCGGTACACTATATGCCTGAAACCCAGCCAACCATTCAAGAAAATGCCCATATTTTCAATGCTGGTGATGACATTCGGTCCGATTTTGCTAAAACAGGAGTGGACATATCAAGTTCCTTTGCTAACCAAGCTTCTAAGAGATGGACGTCTATATGTTCTGAAAACTCGACAACAGTGAACAATGAATGTACAAAACAACTAGGCCCAAAGACATGCGTCAACGTAGAATATCATAAAAATGACGTTCTTGACAAGTCGAAGTCGGGTTCTTTGTGCAACATTAGGAGTGAATCGAAAATTGTTGAGTTCTCCACCACGGAACATGCATCCAGCCATCACTTAATGACTACGATTGGCAAGGATGATTCTCAGTCCAGCGCATCACAGGACGCTTGTGATATTGTTCCAAATACAGCATTTAACAGTACTAGCAATAAAGAAAACAGGGGGCTATCTGCGACCACCACAAAGAAGTGCGACGGTATAGGTGCCGAAAGCCTCAAGGTAAGAGTATTTATTTAATAATTTTATTTTCACTATCTTAATTTTGATACTCAACCAATATGCTTTTCGTCTATAGCAGTGTTTTGGTTTAAGAAAAAATAGTTTATAATTGTTAATTGACAATTTTGTTCGGGGGTGAAGCAGTTCAAAACAAGGAAATAGTAAATTTAAGAAAAATAAAAATGAAAACATGTAAAGCGCTTTAGACGTCTATGCCTGACGTTTAACCGCGGTGGTTCAATATGATTCAATTTATATCGCTAGTGTCCGACACCATTTTTTTCCCACTCGCACCAGTTCCTTCTCCGTCATTTTGACGAGAGACTCTTTTAGGTACGAAATTGTGCAGTTCGAGAAAGTCAGTACTTCTCGACCCCACACCCTAGATTTCCTCTTGATTGTTCTGCGATAACTGAAAAGTACTGCCTTTCATTCTTTTCAAAGCGCTAAAGGGAGTTTAAGATACCACGATGGCGACGGCGACGGCCACGAAAACGTCGTTTAAAAGGTGAATTTGCGTTCTTTCAATCTCTATCGCGATTACTCCAACTCATAGACCGATTGCAAATATGGCGACCATTTCATCAAAGCGAGGCTTTTCGGTAGCAACCCTTGCTAGGGTCTGGTTGCCTGTGTCAACCTGTGCCGTTGCTGGAAAGACTGCAGCTTCTCAAGCGTCTTTTCCTTTAAATTCGACAAAAATAAGTCACTTTTCTTCGCTGAAAGAAGTTTCAGTCTGGTATGTACGCTTTGAATACTGTTTTTCTATGCCAAATTGAACGATCAACTGACGGACAGCGATCTCAGACAGAGTCATTTGTAGCGATCGCGATACTTTGACTGCCTCTGATATTTTTCATTCATTGTATTTAAGGTTCACATGTAAGCTTAAATATTATCATTCTAAAAGCTGATCTTCAATTTTTAGAATTGGACTGCATGCCATTTTTGCTGTAGATTTATAAATAGTGCCATGCCGGATAGTTGTTGCGTGCCTTTGTGCTGCAAGAGGTGGTTATCGTGTAGGGCCGGATGGGAAAAAGATCCCGTAACCATTGCCTTTCAAAATTATCTTTCATTAAACCTATCGTTTCAGATTTCTGATATTTCTCAATGCGACTTATATTTCGGGAGTGGCTTGTGAAAATTCGACGAGACGAGGGAATGTTGAATGTTTTTACCGGTGTTTCGAACATATTTCACAATGGTATTATACGTGAATGGAGGAAGATCTTCCAGTAGTTTATCCATATTCTTCTCTGGAGGACAAAATCTAAACTTTTCCTCATTCTCTCTAACAAGTCGCTCTTTTTGCTTCGAGCACGAAGTGCAGCTGCGGTCGCTTGATTATTTTGATCATTTTGCCCACTATCGTCTGTACACATTTCACTCTGCACAAAACAAAATCAACAAGGGACGCTAATTTTAAACTTGCAATCACTTAGACAGAAAAAAAGAATGAGACAAAAGGCAAAGGTGCATTAAAGTTTTCAAGTGTATTTAATCATTTGAAACAGAGGATTGCTTACTTTGCAACAAATTGGGCCTTCACTGTTAATCCTTTCAGGCTCACTTTCTTGCTTAAAAGAATTCTTTTAATTCCTTCACATGCATCTTTTCCACAGGCCTATCGATTATGAACTTAAACAGTGAAACTGAGTCTAAGACATTTTCAAGAAGTTCAAGTTCAAAGTCGGAAATGTAATATCAGCTCTTCACACATAAGTTCATCGCAATCGTGATTTTCCCGATCATCTACGTTCCGATTTATATAATATAGGCAAAGTAAAAAGCACTGACCTTTATTTTAACACAATGAACCGACGCTGACTTCTTCTTGAAAGTTTTTTTATTGTTTCCAGAGTGAAAAAAACAACAAGACAAGGGACTCACATTAGCATATAAACAAGCGACCAGCCCTTAGCAACGGTTGCTACCGAAAAGCCTCGCTTTGGTGAGATCGTCGCCATATTTGCAATCGGTCGTTTCGTGCAAACGAACTCTTCATGAGCGGAATATTCAAGTTCAGAATAGAAAGAAAATTTAGCCGTTGCTTGTTTACGTCCTCAATAAACGTGAAATTTAATAGGCATTTTCCCGTCGTAGTCGTGCAGTGAGGGCAAAGAAATGTACAAAAAAGCTTGGTGCACCTGCAGCTAGAGTTGTTGTTTTGCTTATTCAACCCATTGCTTTTTTGACGTTGTCTTTGTCGCCGTCGTCGTGGCATCTTAAAATCCCTTATATTTTTCTCAAGGAAAAAAACTAACCGTGCACTGAATTTCTTTCTAGAAATTCCGCTTTATAAACTAGCATTGTACAGCTTGGCAACTCCCCTCTGGCTAAGCTGGCCTTCTCGTTCTCTTAATTTCTTAAAGCTGGGGGACTGGGTTTGAATTCGCTTCAACCGCAAGGAGATAACAAGGAGATGGAATACATCTCAGTTACACCATTTAGGCTAATTGTTGCGTCCGTTTGTACGTAGCTAAAAGTTTGACTGGTTTCAAACTTTGCGCAACAACTCCCAACAACATGCTATCCAACAAAGTTGGGAGTTTCCGGTCGGCTCACAATGTTGCGTCCGTTTGCACGAGGCTTTACTCCATTTCTCTTGATGGGCCACTCTCTCCAAAGACCCCAAAGCCCTGCGAGGGTCTGCGATACACGTATTTCTAGTAATTTAATTTGTTTTTAGATCCCATTCAGTACCCACAGACCATTAAATATTATCCATGGATCACCAGAGATTGAACTCAAGACAACTGCTTCGACGGAATGTGAGGAGAAAAATTCCTGGACACAAAACCGCGAACAGTTAGTGATGTTAAAGAAGAAAACAATGATTCAAAATCGCATGCAGAATATCAGCAATATTCAAAAACGTTTGATTAGCGAGGATAGAAAACAGCAGACACTCCTAGTTAACAAAACTGCGACACTTAAGAAAGAAATCGAGCATCTTTCTAATGACGCAACGGATATCGATGGTGGCGAAAACTTCATTCGAGAAGGAAGCCCTCAGAATACGACGCCCGTCAAAGTGTCATCGCTACTACCAAATAAGGAGTTGACGCGCGGAGCAAGAAAGACGGATGCACAATTCTCTGATCAAACAAGTGAAGCGGTAGCGATGAACGCAAGGGGCAGCATGAAAAACTCCATCATTTCCCAGCAGGCAGATGAAAAATTATCGAAGGATGGCTATGGTATGAACTTATTTGAAAAAATGGAGCTTTTATGTGGAAAAAGTCGAAGCTCGCCCCCAACTGGCCTAGCAAGTGATCTTACCAACTCTGCAGGCGACGAACTGCGAAAGTCTCGAACGTCGCACAGAAAATACGCAAGTGTTTCAAGCGTTTCGGAGGGACCTTCTAAGGGCATCGCTGAATGTAATGCCTCTTTATTTAGCGTGGTGCAGTCTGGAGATACCCAACAGCCAAAAGATAGGCAACCCTTGGATAATTCTTTGACAGGCGACTTCTGTGATAGTACTACCGCGGAAAAGTTTGAGCATTCAAGTTCAGATAAAGTTAAGCTCTATGCATTTAATCCCGAACTGCCCAACAGTTGGTCATCAGCCTACATCTCCGAGAGCCATATCGGGAGTAACATAAAAGCTAGCCGCAGAGAGCTGAAAAGAAAACAGGTTGACATCCATGCGTTCAACGTTGACTCTCTCAAACGACGTTGTAAAACTTTGCCGAGAAAAGTTGTCAGGAAAGATGTCTTAGAGATGAATTTCGACGTAACAAGTGGTCTGGATGATCTGCCGATGTTGGAAAGGGAAAGAAATGGTAAGCAGTGGAAAAATTGCTGTGTGATTTCTCATAAAAATATCAACAAAATCACTTTGTTTTCCCGCCATTTTTAGAATACGACTCTAAAAAAGCCAGAGATTTAAAAAGCATAGGCCTGTTTCAAACGTCGTGCTACTGCCGTGCTAAGCTGGCTCGGCTGTAGCTCGACTGCAGCACGACACTAGGGGCGCTTTCCATTCAACAAAAATTCCGGTTTGAAATTCAGGAGATTTTACGTGTTCAATGGAACGGTTCATTCCGGTTGCACAGACCCGACCCAAGCCACCGCGCGCTTGGTTATTGTTCTTGCAAGCAGGATACAAAAGAGTGGTACTGGGGACAACAATTTTGTCAAATGGAAAGGGACATTTCGGTCCGACCGACCGAAATGACCAGACCGGTCAAAGAGGACCACCTTCAAAGCTGGTCCCGAATATTCCGGTCGGACCAAACCGAAATGGTCCGTTCCATTTGATGTAGCAACCGAAATTACCGGAATTTTTGGTTGAATGGAAAGCGCCCCAGGACGACTTGGTTTCAGACGTCGAATTTAATTCAGTCGAATAGAACGGCTGTTGCCCAAAACAAAACACAATAATAAAGAAACGGCTCAGCAAACTTTTAAATGTATTCTAATGCATTTGTAATTTATGAATTGAGTTCGGCACGGCGATAGCACGACATTTGAAACCAAGTCGAGCTACTGCCGTGTAGCACGGCAAGGCTTGCCGTGCTACACGGCAATAGCACGACTTGGTTTCAAACGTCGTGCTAGTGCCGTGCTAAAGTCGAATTTAATTCGATCAATTGAGTTCGGCACGGCAGTAGCACGACGTTTGAAACGGGCCATACTTTCTTAAACATTAATACTGAGGTGTTATGTTGGTTTCATAGTATTTTAACTTACAAATCGTTACAGTTTTCCATACGTGATGTCAGCCACTTCAAAATTGTTTATTATTAGTTTATCTTTCCATCTCTGGGTGTTCTTCAAGTTGCATCCCATATATTTTGCTCGAGGAAGGTCACGTTTCTGCGAGCTGCAAAGTTTTATTCAAAAGATTTGATAAGCTTATGTGTTTTCTCTGTCAGTATTAAAATGGATGTAGTGATTCCGATCAATGTTGTTATCCACAATGACCTATACACAGGGCTCGACTTTCAGAAAAAAATGTTGGGGCCACCTGGCCTCCAAGTTTTCATTTTTGGGCGCCAGGACAAGTATTCTAGTCGCCAAAAATTATCTTCAAGAAAAAATAGAATATAATACACTAAAGGTCTGAACACTGATACAAGGAGGAAGGCGGCGCGAACACAAGGCAAAATTCCCGCTTATTTCGCTTGTAATGCTATCATATATCAAGTTATTTAAAGGCCCGCGCTTGACTACTTTAATTTTACACAGTGGAACAGTGGAATGGCTACGGAAAGTTTGATATCCATAATACAAACGTGTTTGTGTTGAAAAAGCTAATTTATTTTTTCATTAACGACCACTGAAGAATACTTTTGGAGAAAATTTTATAACTTTTAATACATGTCGGGTATGTGTCAATGATGCGTCGCTTTTTCGGTGCGTGTGAAATACTGAATTTCCCTTTCACATATCATGCCGTGAGAATTTTAACTATCAAAAACTTTGGACTTTTATCAGGTTGTGATAAAATACGATAGATTTGTTGTGCAGACGTTTTTAAATTCTGTACATTCTGTTGATATTTAAAGGTCAATAGTCAGTATTTGTGACCTTCTTTGGGAAAACGTACACTAACGATATTCCGTTGAACGGTTAGACCGTTAGCTATCCATAAGTCATCCGTTAGACAGATCAATGAAAATTCGTTAGCAACTCATCCGTATCTGTTAGATCGTTAGCTGATCCGTTAGAGGCGTTAGTCAATTCGTTAGCATCTGATCAGTATGATCTTGACCCGTTAGAACGTTTATAGTCGTATCCGTTAGCGATGGTCAATCCGTAGATCCTCTGCCTGAAATACTCTGTTGAAGGAGAGACCGTCTTTTTGTGGGTCTGTAACACCGTCGCTTTAGAAAAATTATTTTGCAAGAACTTCTTACTGATATTTTAAGGCTTCTTTCTCGCCCGTTGTCCGTTCGCATTGATTAACATCGCTTACCCGTGGGCGGCTGTAAATAGTGAAGCGTAAATTCCCTCAAAGAGTTATTCAAGCTTCAGGAAATGAAATACAATGTACACTTGCAGTTAAACAAATTTTTGGAATTACAAAAAGACTTATTTAGGCTATTAAAGAACAAAATCTGCAAACATTTGTTTTGCATCCCATATTTGCATTGATGTTCGGGAATGAACATCGGTGAAACATGATCTAGTTCGTTGCCTAGCACGTGATCGAAAGTCTCCTCCACAAAGAAGAAACAGGTCGTCAATATTTTCAGGGAAAAGTTGATTTGGTGAGAAGTCTGTTCGACAAACAGCGTGACCTCAACGGTACTTTACTAGAAGTCAATAACATACAATTAATTATAACAATTTAGCAGCAAAGCTCTCATTTGGGTGGTCACGCAACGCTTTGTCGAGATGGGCTCAAATGTCAACAGAAATTTGCAATAAAAAAGTTTACTATTCTGACTCGTGCATGTAGATTTCAGTTTGCGTTTGCTAGCAAGTAAATAAAGTAGCCATTATCGAACGAACACGATTTCATCGGCTTCATACACGAACACAAAAGTATCAGAGTATTGAATTCCATAAGAAATTTTAAAACTAAATCAAAAAATCTTGGGGCCAGCCTGGCGACCAGGAGTGAAAAGTTAGTCGCCAGTGAATAAAATCTAGTCGCATTGGCGACCCCACAGGTCGCAACGTCGAGCCCTGAATACAGGATTTTCTGTTCTTTTTACTGTCCATCGTTTATAAAAGAACATGGGAGATAGCTACTGCTTTACTCTAACAAGCAACGCCGTGCAGTTCTTATTCTTTGTTTCCACTGGGAAGCAGATTGTGTACCTTGCTACCCAAATGAATTTTAGCAGCATATTTCTTTATTGTTCTTACTTACTTGCTCGCTTCACCAAGCAAAAATAGAGGCTGACTGCAAGGAATGAGAGGTGAGTTTTAATAACCAAAAAATTTCTGATGGCATTTGTTTCATGTAATTAACACCAACTTTTTTCATTTAGAATGCAGATACAAGCAGGAAAGGGTTTCATCTGAGATTGGAGAAACTTGGGAGAGAGACGAAATTATTGTAGACTGCACTGATGTCAACCTGTTGATCAAACCTGGTTGTGAGTTCAACACCCCAAAAGTGTTCGAGGATGACAATGTTCAAAGAAATGTGGAGTTACGAGAGAGCAAGATTAGTGAGCTTCTTCGTAAACAGAGAGGACTGTTGCAGTCCCTGGAAAAAAAGGCTACCAACATGATGAAGTCAGCTTAGTGATTCTTGATTGTAAATCCTGGGCATTAATTGAATTTGTTTTAGTAACGTACTATGTGTTAACCTTTCCATGACTTTCAGGATAAAGGCATTTTGAATGTTGTGTTTTTAATGGAAAGAAACTGGGGAACCCCCCCCCCTTCTCCCCAGCATGGAAAACGTGTTTTTCTCTTTCCCAGTTCTTTATTAGGTTTTGTCAAAACACCTTTTGCACTTATTATTTTATTAAAATTTAATTATAGCTTCTGTACATGTTGTAGGTAACCAAAGGATAGTATAAGAGTTTTTATGGATTGCAAAATTGATGGGATTGTGACCTCATATTTTGCTTTGCCTCAGGGCATCTTGAAGGCTTCACTGAAATTGGCTTTGAGGTGTCTCTTGGAAGGTGTAAACACACATGATGTATTGACACTTTACTTAGTGACCCAAGATTGAAATTCCAAATTCAAGATAAAATTTAAACTATAGTCGAAAACCACTGGAAGGTTGCATCTTACAGTGGCCTGTATAGGAGGCGTTTCTCGACAAATTATTGATTTACTGGTGACTTGAGTGGAAATGAGAGAAGTGTTTATAGCTCTCTTACAGTGAGTCAGATGAAAGCACTGAAGAATGGCATGCACATATATTCCAGTTTTCCTTTAGATGTCTGAAGTACCATTGCAAGTTACCTGTTCACAGTTCATATTTTACCCAGCCAATCATAAGCCCCACTGAGATCAAGTCTGCAGGTTAAAGGGTCAGATAAAATTGATGACAAAGATAGTTATTTTAGATCAGCATTCATCGTCATGTCTTAACTCTTGTAGTAATGCTTTGGTTACTTACAATGCAAGCTCAAGATAGTTATTTTCATTTTCAAAGCACTTGTGTTGTAAGAAATTACTGCATTCCCATGAAGCAGCAGCCATTCAAGCAGCTTTAAGAAAAGCTCATTGCTGTGCTTTAAAAAATATGTTTGTGCTGGTTCAGAAACAAGGGCAAAATTTTTGAAAGTCATTCAAGTTATTTAAGATTGTCAGTGTTAGAGGCAATAAGGCTTGTTGTTGTTGTCATTTTTTACCATGATAAATAGTTGCTTTGTAGAGCATTTTCTCCAGAATTAGAGTTGTAAAGGACAATTTTACTGTTTGTTTTGGTTCTCCTTAATCATATTACTGATTTTTTAAATCAAAATTAATCAGTATTAAAACATTTTCTTTGTAAGAATGACACATTGTGATGTTACAGATATCTTGTGGGAGAAACAATTTGCTAGCCTGCACCACAAACAAAACTAAACCTTGGTTAGGTCTGTCTGTGAAACAGTGCTGAAATCTTTGGTCTGGACCCCAACCTGTGTGTAACAGGATTTGAGTATGCACCATGGTTGGCCTATGAAAAAGCCATTGTCAATTTGCCAATCAGGATGAAAAGAAATTCGAAATGCACTTCCGGAAAATTGTCAAGTCTGTTAGGGGCCCAGAACAAGAATATTGGCACTGTTTCGCAGATGTTACAAACTTAGCTTAAATTATGTCTGCAATGCAGGCTACAATTTGCCAGGTGTCCTTAGGCAATCTGTTTGTGTAACTGGTAAAATCAAGGTACATGTGCACACTAAGGGCGCTTTCCAAAAGTCAGAACTGGACGGCCAGACCATGGCCAGACCCGACATTCTGGCAATGAAATAGGCTTTTTCCAGAAGGTTTTCCTGAAAAACCATCTCCTTTGTGCATAATATTTAGGATTTGACTGATGTGGATGGTAAGTTTTGGTTAAAAGTGAAATTCTCATTGCGATGGGAGTGGGCTGGTCGGTCAGTTCTGGCAAATAGAAAGCGCCCTACGAATTTTGCCAATTTTAGGGCAATCTATCCATATTGGTCCAAACTATGATCATCTCTAAACCAAAACCAGAGTGTTATCTATGCTAGGTATCTATCATTTATGATTTATTCATTTATTATAGGGAAAACTATGAAAACGTTGTACAGTCACTATGTTCAGAGACACTCACAAACGATTTCTGTGTACTCGCTATAAGATGTCAGCCAATGGTAGATAAGGATTTGATATTTAGAAAACTTGCAAATGTCACTAAGGGATTGAAACGCTGACATGAGCATCCTGAAGTTCATTTTTTTTCAGATAACAGTTAATTACTTTTGGTGCATTCCTTCCCTAATATCTTGTGTGAAGATTTTGCATTTTCTCCTCCTTTGCTCTTCTACTGTGGCACAACTGAAAAAATAAAAAAATAAGTTATGTTACTGGAACTGGGCGCAGTCCTTTGATAACTGCACGCTTTTCTTTTTATTTTCCCAACCCTTTTCCATGTCACAAGAAGGGACAAAGAATGTCTCAAACAGAGTCCCAAAACTTCCCCCTTCTCAAAAGGTACTATGCGTGACTGTGAACCAAATTTCGGGCTGATTCAACTGGCAGGTACGAAACACAGGTTCAGGTCACAAGTGCAAGTCACTGCTCTATTGATAAATAACGAGATAAACAGTTTCCCTTTTAAGTAAAATTCTATTTTTGGATTGTGATTTGTGCTAGGAGACACTTTTAGTGTTGCTTATTTGCCATAGCACAGAGACCTGCAGTTTATCCAGCACTTGTGACCTGTGGCCTGCGTTACCTGCGGTGATTCAACTGGTCACAGAAAAAAGGAATTAGTCAAACTGCAAAAAAAAGGCGCAGAGTGATATCAAAGATGTATGATTGTCACAAGTGGACTTACGTGCACTTTCATTTTTAGTCTAACTGTGTTGAGCAAAAATTACTAATCGACAGAATCGAGAATGCAGTGTTACTTCAATGCTGTAGACGGGTTCACCCCTTTTAGAAGAACCATGATACTAAGACTAACCAAGGTAGTGCACTTGGACGGTATAATTTCTAGACTGCATACAGTCTCTAATTTTTCTTCCAAGTTACAGTATTTCCTTCTCTTATTAATTTTAATTACAGCAAGGAGCCCAAAAGTGTGAGCTCCTTTAATTAGCTCACATTCGTTCATGCAGACATGAACCAATCAGAAGTTGAGGACAGTTTCCAGCTGGCTTCTGATTGAATTAAATCTGAATGAAAGAATGAGAATAAATCAAAAGCGGTCACACTTTTGGGCTCCTTGCTGTAAATTTGAAGGTTATGGAGTAACGGCTACGGACCATTTTCGAGAAATTAGTGTTTATAAGCGAAAACAATAGATATGGGATATTAGATTATCTCAAGTCAATATCAGTTATTCGGTTGTACAGGGAAAACCCCCACGGCAGCAGTCATTCCTTCACTCGTAGCGTAATTTATCCCAGGGTTCGTTCAGAGACTTGAATTCTTACCAAAAAGTTTTGAGATTCCAGACCTGGGAAACAATAAGTGCTAACCAGGAGCTAACTAAGTGAAATCATTTTACGGTAGTCAGCTGACCAAACTGCCAGAAGACTCTAGGTACGAGATTGGCAGGTAACCGGTCGTTTCGCGACTGCCAGGCTTCTTACATTGGTGAAACCGGCAGAAACCTTAGCAAGCGACTGACCGAACACAAACGAGCAATGGTGACGTCAACAATCACATTGCTGAGCATCATTTACAGACGAAACATCAAATTGACTGGGACTCTGCGACATGTATAACGTATTCTACAGACTACCATCAACGTCTTACTTTGGAAAGCTGGTTCACTAACTTAGAACAGACGCCACTGAATCGTAGCCAACAGTTACCAGCGCCGTACAAACGACTTATTGACGGGATGAAGCGAAACTAACTACGAGAGATCGACTGGAGAACTGACAATTTGACTAACAATAGACGACTGCTTAACTGTGACAATAGACGGATCGAAACGCGCCAATTACTGATTACGAGTCTTCATAGCCAATGACATCGCGGCTTCACTGACAGACGACCAATAACATCTTGACTTTATTGACCAATCAGATCAATAACCAGAGTATATAATACCATCTACTGACGTGATACAACTCACTTTGACTCTGAAGATGACTACCGCACAGGTTGTCGAAACGTCAGTCACTGTCAACGACAACAGTCCTATTCAGGACTACGTTAACCCGGACGATCAAACTCAACCTACTTTTGACTTCAACACGTTTGCGAACTGACCAGAGACGTTTGCGAAACGACCGTTGGCGAAACGACCGACATTCGATTGGCATATGCCGAGGTTTCTATCGATCCAGCGCCTGTTTGATAACCTTGAGTCCATCTGGAAAAAGTCTTGAATTTTGCATCAAAACTCTGTACGAACCCTTTGACCCTTGCGTCTGTCCCTTTCTCGTTTAATTGCAAACGGTTAGGGTAACCGGTCATCTCACCACCAAGAAGTCAACTCGCCACCAAGAAGTCAACTCGCCACCAAGTAATGACTCTGTAATAAATCACGTAGGATTACTTAGCTAGGATGTTTACGATATTAAATAGTCAAACGTTGCTAAACCAAGACCAAAATGATGGGTTTCCATCGCACTAAATACCGGTATTCGTTGGTGGCGAGATGACCGTAACCACGGTTAGTTACCTTTCTTTTCTCTAAAAATTTCTGTATAAATTCTTCTGGCGTTATTTGTTCTGTACATGATAAAAAAGCTGAATAAATTGACAATGAAAGTACAGAAAAATTGTGCTAATGTAAAACATAATAATATTGATGTCTGAGAGAGGAAAATACAACGCAAAAATAATGTAAACCACAATGGAAGTTGGTAAATGCAAATATAACTATAAAACTACTGATTTATAAAGATATTTATAAGGTAGCTCTAAACTATTGGGTCCGTGGACAAAATACCATGGTGTAAGCATTCAGGCCAAACAGCAAATTTCGTAGTTTTTTAAATGCCTTCTGCCGTTCGCACAAAAGGAAAGTTAGGATTATTCTTGAAAACTTTTTATGGCCCTCTTCGGAGTGAAAGCAACTCCAAAAATCAGGGATGTTTAAGAGTAAAATATGAGAACCGACCGACCAGTTAATATACGTTATGAAAGATCTATACGAGCTGTGTTAACATGAGTTATTTATTACCCTGCGAGCAGAGGCCCTTCGATCTTCCTAGATAAGGTGGGAAGAGGACTTTTCTAGGAAGATCGAAGGGTCTCTACTCGCAGGGTAGTTATTGATACTCACTTGAGAGAAATTCATCTGCAATGGCCTTTGAAAATGATAAAAGAGACAATGGTAATTAATACACGAAAGATTTTAACCTCGGAGCTTAGTTACTGTTTTTCTCGTTAAAACTGTCTTTTACTCTAGTAATTACAATTTCCTATAAAGCGATCATGGCCTTAGGATCAGATACTTTTTACTGAAATCACTTGTTCGGTGTCATCGAAACTTGTTAAGGGTATAGCGTCCCTGACGCATAAAAATCCCCAAAGACGCAAAATAGTTCAGGTCATGAAATGCGTCCCGTAGGACACAAAGAACGATCGATCAATTTGAAGATTTTTTGGTAGGATATCCTGTCCGTGTGATTTCTGTGACTGTTGTTTAAAGATGCATATCTACATGTATTTTAGTCGTTTTTGTGCTTTAAATATATAGAAGGACTATATTTTAATTTCAGTAAACTGTAATAAAGAGTTTTGGCATCTGTCTCCAGATTATCTGTCTGATTACATAAAGGCCCAAGTATTTTTAATTTAGGACTCCTTGTTTTCTTGAACTTGGAC
The DNA here is from genome assembly GCA_038088405.1 of Porites divaricata. Taxonomy (NCBI): domain Eukaryota; kingdom Metazoa; phylum Cnidaria; class Anthozoa; order Scleractinia; family Poritidae; genus Porites; species Porites divaricata. The sequence continues at coordinate 19,836,893 of JBBMOI010000010.1, read as the reverse complement.
TCATTGGTTCTGGACTGGGACTCACGATTTTTCACAAGATGAATCCCAAGACTCTCCATAACTATTTGTAACAAACTCACTGTACTTAAAAAGGTTTCCTAGGGCTGCAAACATACACTGAGGAATTGGTGAACCGCGATACCTCTTCTCACGATACGAATATCGCTATAAGAACAACTGTCATGCAAGATATCGCGATATTACGATACAATAAAATTTACCACAATGACAAGTTTGCGAAAATCGGTGTCTTCAATATTCCTTAGCGAATATTTACTTTAGCCCTTGTAAGGCAATTTAAGAAGGAAACAAACTAAAAAGCCAACCATCCCTTCTTCTTATTTGAGATTGGGGGACAAAATGGGCAAAAAACGCATGCGCACTTATTTTTCAAATGTCAGCTGTACAGTCTTGTGCTCCCACAATGTATCATATCGCATATTTTGTTGTAGCCCTTGTATCGCAATTTGCATCATTATCAGTAGACTGCGAGTGGTCTCTCTCAGTTTTGTTCAGATTTAGTAAGGGGAGTTAACCCGCGCGAGAGACGCGAGAAACGGGGGCGTGCGTCTCCCGTCTCGCGTCCTCCGTCACGCACGTGGTCATTTGCGTGTCTCGCGCATTTTGCTCGACGGACCAAGAAAAAAGAGAGGCTACTAGTAGTCTACATTATCAGTGCCTCATTCGAATCGCGTTCTCTACCAGCTAACCTACCTCGGATTCCTCTTCAGCCTCAGATGCTGCTATTTCTAAATTCTGTCGTATTGAGGCAATGGATAGTAACTGTGGACAACAAAACAGTTATTATAGCATTTGAAAATAAGCTCTTACTCGAAGCACGAACACATTGCTAGAAACTTGCCTCTTCTCTTTGCACATATAACAACCAACGAGTGCAAATTCAAGGCAGCAAAATAGAATGATATTGAAATACAATATAAGCATCACCTGTATCAATTCCCTTTGTTTTTTGGTATTGTTATCGAAGTCCCGTTTTAATTCAGATCGACGTTCACACTGCAAAACAATAATCAGAATTACACTGTTTTCTGCCTTTTTCTTTTTTTCTTCCACAACCACACTCTCGTAAGTTGTCCGGTTAACAGAGATCACTGTAGCAGATAGCCTGGGAACTAGTCGCGCAAAAATGATTGCTACGCAGGCTCCGTGTTAAGCTCCATGTAGGTCGCAGAAAGAAACCCTTAGAAATCCTCTGAACTTCTGGTCAGTGGTATAAATGTCACGGTAATTTTTTTCGTTGCACATTGTTCTGTTTTCTTTTTCTTTTCTACTTGAGAGAACTTACGAAGTAAATATTCATACCTTTTTTAAAAGTTCATCTTTGCTGTTTTCTAATTTTGGTTTAAGGGACAAATTATATCCTGGAGGAGAAAGCAACAAGTATCACTGAATGAGAAACAAAATAATGAATTCATTATAGTAAACTGAAGTGTGATTTACTTGGAAAATCACGTATCAAGCACCCTTAGAAACGTTTTTTGCATTTTTGCATTTGAAGAAATGTAGAGAAAAACAAGGACAAAAACAAAGTTTAACATCGCCTCATATTTCTGAGCGTCTTGTTTCAATATTTTTTTATAAGTTCAAAAAGCCGAAAACAACGGAGTTCCACAACGCAAACTAAGAATAAGCCTTTGATTGCATTAACAACTTGGTGTTTACAATATCAAGATGTCCACTACGGAAATGCCAGTTGTCTCTGATTACGTGAAATAAGGGCAAACACGATGAATTTGAAGTAATTCAGTTACTTGCTATTTCTTCATTTTTCCTCATCGTTTCTTCTTTTTCAGCTTCTAGCTTCTTCACCTGTTGATAAAAAATACATGTACATTTGTTACTACTTTATTTCAAAGCTATGATTATTATTTTTTAAACAATGTATTAAATTTTGTTAAAAGGGCTATCATAAACTGCAGCTTATAAGTGAAGCCCTAGGCTTATACTTCTTCCTAGGGGGGGTTTAGAAGGCAGGGTTCCTGCTCTTTTGAGCTCTTTAAAATTAATTCCATGACTTTCCGTGCCTGGAAAATAAAACTCCTAAATTCCATGACTTTCCAGGTTTTCCATGACCTGTACAAACTCTAAGAACGGCTTATAAACGGTAAACGGAAGGGCTTATGTCCGTGAGCGTTACAACCGGAAAATGATCGGATGCATTTTTTTTGTTTACAGGTAGTTGGGCCTTATAGCTCTGGTCGGGGAGGGGGGGGGGGGGGGGGGAATTGTTGAAGTTGCCTGATGAGTGTGGTCCTATAATTTCCGACAATATGAAACAGCACTGTCGCAATAAATGAAGCCTGAATTCATGTGAAGTTATAGTCAATGCTCTTCAGTCAAATCAATTGAGCGCTCTATGAAATATACATTCTACCCAGAATGCAGTAATATTTATATATTTTGAAAATGAAACGAAACAACAACTTATACGTGCAATACATATACAATGACACGATTTTGTATTTCACAACTGACTGACAATTAGAAATCAAATTTTAAAAAAACAATACAATAAAATATAATAACTGAACATAAAAAAAACAAACAAACAAAAAACAAAACAAAAAAAACAAGAAAAAAAAAAAAAAGGAAAGAAAGTAAAAAAAGAAGACAATAACCTAAAAGGTGAAACAGTACAGTGTAGCTTAAGGGAAAATGGATCAAGGGAATTGAAACATAAGCATTCACTAGTAAATGGCCGAAAATATCGTGGTTAGTGCTCCCTGAATTATTATTATTTTTGTTTTATAATTATTGCCTTCACTTGATACACTTTAATTTGTGTTTGGTTAAGGCACTAAGCAACCCATCCTCAGAGACCCAGGGGCAGATAGTGGGGACAAGGAAAAGTCTAAACGGGCGGAAAAATATATGGCGTGATAAAAAAAATAAAGAACGGCGAGAAGAGCCCCTGGGGACATTGTCTTACCAGACCAGTTCCAAACGGTCGCTGCCATTCTGGCTTCTGATTGGTGCCAGAAAACTACAACTTTTCTTCGTTCCATATTATATTTTTCCACCCACTTAGACTTTCCCTCGCCCCCTTTATCTGCCCCTGGGTCTCCAAGGATGTAAGCAACCACTTAAGCACCACATTGACATAAAACAGCAATGTTCTCTTGACAAAGCCTCTTTAATTAAGTACCCCTAAAAGGTCTTTTGAAGCAGGGTCACATAACTTAATTTAAGTCTTAAGTAGGATATCTATGGGAAAAAATTTCTGAAAAGCGTGGCCAGGGTCTTCATTAGTCTTCACCACGACTGACACTTGAAGAATAAATCATTGTTACAATTAAAGATTAATAACTTACTGATTCATCTTTTATCACAAAACTTTTCAGAAGGTCAGGTTTGTCGATAAGATCCTTGAGCTCTTCTAGGCTAGGAATAAACATCAAAATCAATATTGGATATTCCTTTGTTGACATGACTGAAAATAGGACAGTGAGCATAACTGGTGGTTTTGTTGGATCGCAGTGGAGGATTTAGTGCGTAGCAAAAAATACACTGTGCCAGGCTCTCAGATGTCACAAAAACGAGGTCAAGAGAAAAAAAGGACCTGCATCCTTTCTCTCCCCAGTTCCCGTGCATTTTTTGCATAATCAGTTTTTATAATATCTGCAAATTACTATCTTGGAGCCTGGAAAAGGCTGCGAAAAATTCTGTCTTCTCTCACAGCTTTGTCGCAAATGAAGTTTTCTTCACCGTGCTGCAACAAAACCGCTCACTGCAATGGTTAAATATGAGAATTAGTCAGGTATTTCCTTACCAAAAGGTCAAACAACAGGCTGACAAAATCGACCAGATAGACGATACATAAATAAGGTTAGACACACTATATTACTAAAATAGTTAAAGACAAGTGACCAACTTTTAATTCATTCCAACATTTGTACTGATTATCTGAGAATCAAATTACTGGTAGTGAACAATATTACATTTTAATGAAATTAATGTGTATTAAAATAATATTAAAAAAGAACCTTAAATTCTCCAGCTCAGGGAATGAGCTGACCTTTTTTACTGGATGAGTAGGCCTGGGTGGTATTGGTGGTCTTGAAGGTGAGGTCTGAGTGATCTAAGGAATAAAATATTTGTATTATTTAACACTTTAAATACAAATTCTCCAGTCTGATATCCATACATTTCCTTAAAGAATTAGGTAAGAGACTTTGATAAAAGATCAAAGCATTAGTTTTTTCTCTTTAATTAATAATCATTATTTTTATTTCAGTCAAATCCCACTTTTTTGACAACCACTTAACCCTTTAAGCCCCAGTATCCACATACAGATTCTCCAAACTGATCTCCATACATTTCCTTAAAGAATTAGTTGAGAGAATTTGTTCAAAGATCAAAGTATTTTCTCTTGGGAGATCATTTTATTGATTCTCATAACTTATCTCTTTACAGTGTATGGAAGTAAATTTACTGTTATTGCTTTGTTTTACTTTGTATTTGAGGGCAATTTTCCAATTACAAGCCCACCGGGGGCTTATATTTGGTGAGAGGTGTCTGTACCTGTGAGTTTCCTGCCAAGTGTGGCATAGCCCCCATGTTACCGGTAGCAGCAAGTGGTGAATACTGACTACATTGTGGACTACGTGATGACAGTGAGGGGGTACTTGAAGGCACTGATGACTGAGGAGTGTACATTGGCTGATAACCAGGAAAGGGTTGATATCCACTGGTACTCGCTGGAAATCTATGAGAAGTCATTTGCAGAAACAGAGTAAAATTTCATTACATCAGTTCCCCGCATTTCCAAGGCCGGTAGTCCTTGAAATGACCTTGGAAACTGTAAGGAATCAACAGACCTGACTCCTAAACCAAGATGCCCAGCATCTAAATTCTTTTGTCCAAAAACAATGAATCTTCAAGTAATTAGGGGGAATCAAAATTATATAAATGATTATTCCTTTCTTCTAAGTGTATTTGTTAAAATACACATGTTAGGGGCCAGCAGCAATAATTATGTTGGAGCACTGAAGTCAACTTCATGCATGCCTAAATTAAAGACTTGGAAAGCCAAAGTTGCTGGCACCTTCTGTTCTCATATTGGAACAGTACTCCAGGTGGGTGCTGCAAGCTATTTTGCATGTAGATCAGCGGCATATGAGAACAGGGTTCGTACCCGTTTTTGAACAAAAAATTCAAGGACTTTTCAAGGACTTTCAAGGACACATTTCCCATATTTCAAGGACTCTATTCAATTCAAAAAGAGCCTTAATTCTATGTCTTATTTTAGTTCTTCCACAACATAGGTAATAGTATTGTAATAAAATTGTGTTTGCTCCTTTTCCTTTGGAGTTCTACTTAAATTATAAATTTAGCACCGAAATTCAAGGACTTTCCAGCACTGACCGCAATTTTCAAGGACTTTCAAGGCCTTGAATTTTTATTTAAAATTCAAGGATTTTTAAGGACTTTCAAGGTGTGTGCGAACCCTGCATATACGTCCTCAGACAAATAAAATCACAGCAAGTCCAACCATTTGAGTTGCTTTGAATACATGAATTCTGGCCATTGAGGAAGGTCTGGCCGTTTGCTGGGTGTATTTGACTCTGGTAGGCAAGGAGTTAGTAGTATGAAGCCTATGTAAGGTTACAGAATCCCACTAAACTGGTTGCCAACCAGTGGAAACAAACAAGTTAGCTTTTACACTGTGCAAGTGTTGTCAATGATTTGAACTCATTTCTGCCTAAAAACAGTGCCGGGCTTGAACATGGGCCCCTAGGATTGCAAGTCCAGAGAGCTCTCTGACTACTAACTGGCCATGCTACCATGGAAAATCACATAGTACCTTGTATTCTATAGACCTTATTCACCTTACCCACCATCTTTGAATACTCTTAAGAACCAAGGTTTATGGATCAGCCTTAAAACTTACAGTGGTGATGATGACGCTGGGGTTCCTAGAAACTGAGGAGGGTGATCAGTAAATTCTTTGGCTACATCAGCAATGGCTCTACCCAAGTTAGAATGCATGTAGAACTAGAATACAAAATTGAAACCAATAAATCATCATGGGTTGGTCTATTCTTGAACTATGGAGGATACAGCTAATGGTATAAATTTGCAGGCATGAGTGACTTTTGTGTGCAAAATTCTACTCATTAGATTTTAGTCAATTCCTCGACATAATGACAATGATGCAGTCCTTCAACCCTTTACTCATTCTAAAACCTATAACCCTTTAAGCCCCAGTATCCACATACAAATTCTCCTAGCTGATCTCCATACATTTCCTTAAAGAATTAGTTGAGAGAATTTGTTCAAAGATCAAAGAATTTTCTCTTGGGTGATCATTTTATTGATTCTTATAACTTATCTCTTTACAGTGTATGGATAATTATAAGGAGAAAATTGATCTTGGACACTATTGGGACTTAAAGGGTTAAACAAGTGACTTGGAACTTAGCTCTCTTGTAAATACTCAATTTATAAAATGGTGATTTAAACTTTGAAAATAGTACATTGATGAAATGGTTAGCCAATATATCAGGTACCATGATTTTTCAACAAATTGATTGAATTAGTAACAAAAAATGAAAAAGTACAAAAGATACTAACATACACTTTGGGAAAAGGTAAAATAAATCGTAAATTGATTTAACTTAATAGACAAGGTCTGTACTGACAAAATGGCCAATATACTTTTATGCAAATTGATGCCAAAGAAGACTTGACATAATAAATAATGAACACTTCCTTACACTGTTAATAGCAGGACAGCCTATAACAACCATCTATAAATGAACAAGAATAAAAAACACAAAGAGAAAAGTTAAATTTACATCTACATGTAAGTTCATAATACTTGATACAAAAGCTGTGAAAAGCTACCATATTATTTCTTGATCCGCAACTGAGCAACAAGGGGCGTGATCTCTTATTTCTAGTACTGCATCTAATCAGTTGAAGATTACAGTGTTTACCTGTGTAAGAATTAATCTTTCACAACCATGATAAAAGCTCTCCAAAAACCCCTCAAATTATACTTGGGTCACAACACAAGTTTTAGAGGAATGATAAAGAGGCTTTGGTACACTATAATATAGGAATTAAGTACTAAGTTGCTAAGCTCTTTAAGCATTTACTGGTAAAAAATGTGTCCAAATATTAACTGTACATGCCCGTGAGGGTACTTAAGGAATGTTTGGGTAGGGATGTGCCACTGGGACCCCTGAATCCTTAGCCTATACCAGATTGACTGAATTTTGCTACCCTATACTAGAATAAACTCCTAAAATCCCTCCTTATCTTAAAGCCGTTATAATTTTCCAGAAATTACTCAGGTTAAGACTTTCTTTGCTATTAAATTTGCTAATTCAATTTTCTTAGTGTAGTCTAGACTTCTAGACTTCTTCAACAAATTTATCAGTTTCCTGGAAAATGAAACCCTATTCCAGACCCACACTGTCCAATTTCGATACCCTAACCCAGAGTAAACTGCTTGAAAACCAAAACCTTCACAGTAACAAATTTCTACAAATTCCTATATATTCCATATTTGGCAGTGAAAACCCAATCACACCCCCCGGGTGTAGTGTATATAACTACAGGTAAGTAGTGTCAACATATTTTTAGTAGTGGGAATGGATTTCTTTACCATAAGTTTGAGTCAGTACAAAGTCAGTGAATGATGAATAATAATACCTGTTCATTGACCCATGGGTGTACCAAGGGTGGAGCAACCTTGACAACAGGTCTTTCATTTGGGAACTGTGGTGGTAAGGTTCTGAAGACATAAACACAAAACATGATCTTAATGTTAGGACATACATGGTACAAGAAGTCAAAATGCCCAGACCTTTTACACCTGTAATTCAAAACATTATGGTCCACAGAGGTGTTTATAAGAGAAGACATAACAAGAACAAAAAGAAAGGCAAATTATAGCAATAATTAAGCACTCAATAACATTGCACTATGTTTTTCAACCTTAGCAAAAAATGTGTTAACATTTTTATATCTGCTTTTGTTATGACAGTTCAAATACACTGGATGTTCTACATGACTGTATGAAGTTCAACAAACTGCTGTTAACTTGCCTGTCTTTACTTTGGTACAGCACAATTTCAAGGTATAGGCACCTCAGTCCAATCTTTCATAAAATGACACTATACGAGACAGTTTAAATGGTGAAGATAAAGAAGTTATCATGGGTCGGTCATAGGAGACACCACGCATAGGTCTAATCCTCTTAAAAGAATTAACTGGCATGGTTGAATTGCGAGTCTTGAAGTCAATGACCATGGGTCTAACTCTTCCTTTTCTACGAAGACAGGCCTATAGAAGACACGATACGTAATATGTTACAATGTATTTAGCAGGCTGTAAGCAGATGTTGTCACCTGATTTTTATTACGGTGACAGGGTCCCCAACATTGAAAACTCCCCTTTACTAAGACTGCAGAAAACAATACATTATTTCATACATGTTTAGAAAAACTGTTGAGGTGCCTGACTTGAAAGTGACTCTGTATTCCACATCTCTTTGTACTTCTGTGATACTGCAAATGCGAAAACAAAAACATTGATCAACACCCACAGGGACACTGTTATGTGTACATATTAAATGAAATGCCTCTTGTCAGAGTGAGTATTCAACAATATTTTAAATGCCGTCAAACCTCTTGCAAGCCACCAAACAAAATACAAGATTTTTTTGTTGTTTATATGAGGTGTTCCCTTGTTCTAAACATAGTGTTTTGACTAGGAAAATTATTTGCATAAGTTATCGATAACCACTTTTTACTCTTTTTTTAATTCTGTAATTTCGCTTCTTTGCTTTTGGGTTCTGCAAAACTGGGTAAATATTTTGGGTGATCGACGGAGAGCGACAAATGTCGCTCATGAACTGTCGCTGAATTGTCTGAAGAGAACTGAATTGTCGCTCATGAATGACCTAGATCTTGAAAGAAAAATTCTAAGTAAACCTTATCATGTATCACAATATGGAGAACGCGGTTTTTCCTGCTGTTGAGGGCTTTTCCTTCAATGTGTAGTTTTTCTGTATTTTAAAACTTTTAAGTTAAATTAAATTATAGTATTTTAACGTCAAAAATCCCAGAACAGGCGGAACTTCAATTCGATTCCTTGCATCATTATTGACTTAGCTTACTTGTGAAAAGTTCGTAACGATTCAATCTGTTTGATTCTTTGTTGCTGCAAAGCTGTTGTTGGCGGTAGCTGGGATTTCGATGTCTTTTGTGATCCAAAAAACCAACTCATACTCCCAAAAATGCACGAGAATGAACAGAAAATATCAGAAGTATTTAGGTGCTATTTGGTCCGCCATTTTGATTTTGAGCTAATAATAAGCATGACATAATGCCAAAAACCGCCGGCCTTCGATCGTGGGCGGCACATATCCCAGAGCTTTCAGCGATCTACGCGGAAAAAGCAGGCAAACTTAGCTATATATTAACGATATTATACATTGCCAGTTTTTCATACTTGACGATATGACAGGCCCGTTAACGTCTGTCCACTGATGTTATCGACCTACAAAACAAGGATTTTACCGGGGAATTTTATCACCGATATTTGCATACGAGACAGTTCATAGCAAGTAATTTTGATTGTAATCCGTTGTTAATGAAACGTTGATAAACGCAGTGTTCGATGAAAGCTAATAACTAAACGAAAATGTTACAGTTTACACTGATCTAGTTCCAGGAAGTGGAATGTAGTGAAAAAAAAAAAGAATAACGTTTCTTTGATTTCCAGCCATTTTCTTTTTGTTGCCATTAATTTTTTTCTAGTTTATGAAAACAGAAACTGAACTCATTTGTAAAATTAATATGTTTCGACGTTTACCCCCTATTGGTAACTCTTATCGATTTGGGACTCACTTTTAATAGCATGGTACGGATAAATGAAAGTTTTACGACTACCATTTAAGTAAAAAAGTCCTCCTTGAAATCGATCGCAAGTCGCGGAGCTGACTGAAAATCCGTAATTTACTGGCAAGAATATTCACCTAGCTACGGAAGGCCTCCCGGTAAAATCCCACTTAACGGCGTTTATTACTCTGGAAATACCGTACGTAATGAAAGTTTTCACTTTTAGTTTAAACATTTGCATTAATAAATAATGCGAAATATATTTAGGTAAGGCACTTGATGATCAACCCATTATTTTCCTATAATGGCCTATTTGCCCAGAGCATTTTTGCGTCTCACTTTCGCATAGAAGTAATGAATCAAGACCTCAAGCTTTCACCCTCTTTTGTTCTGTCGTTCAATGCAATTGAGTAATTGTAATAGTTTTGGGAAAACTTAGGCTTGTGTTGCGCGTCTCTGTTTCATTGGTAATTAAGTCGCAACGCTCCAGGCGGTGGGAGACAGTGGTACAGTACTGAGCTTATCAGACAAGGCTCAACTCACTTTAACACGTTCAATCAACATTGCAGTATCAGTAGCACGGTCAAACTCGCGTAAATTGCTTTTAAAATATTTTCCCTTTAAGTCACTTTCCAACTCTTAAAGTTAAAAATCGCTTCAGTTTTTTTATTTTAAGTTTTTCTTTTCATTCCATTTCGAAGAACCTTTTAAGACTGCAAACCATTGAGAATGAGGCATTCTAATTACCGTGGAAAGATCACATACGTTCTTTTACTCTTGTATTCTTGCAATGAGAGCTCGCCGGGCTATTGAAAAGCAATCAGAGCTATTTGCCGTTGTTTTCAATAAGCACTCCTCACTTTTTATACATTCAGCAGGAGAGAGAATTAAACACAAATAAACAGGTCACAGAGTATAATGGCATGATTTAGGACAAGTCTGAAAATCCCGTAGATCAGGTGTTGATGATTGCAAGGGCTTGCAGGGGTCGAACAAAAGGAAAAAGAAATTTAAATTTAAAAAATGCGAAATTTGACAAATATTGGGTTTTTGTATACTTGTATTTGACATTTCCGAACCCTCACGGAAGTCAAGGAACGTGTCTTTTTTATCAAGTCAAAGAATCTGATCTGGAGTGGTTTTAACCAACACTGCGATCGGCAAACACTATTGATCGATTATGGATATCACTTTCTCTCACTCACACCTAGAAGCGTGGGATTAAATATTATGTTTTCACAGAATCAAGTGCCGAAAGGACACATTGACAGCTAATGACTTAGCTATTACTATAAAAAACGAAAAATTTGCCGCAAAAAATGCCTCGTGATCCGCGTTTAAATCGTTTACTTGAGGCGCAAGTTTCGCACAAATTTTCCCGCCGAAACCGAAAAAAGAAATTCGCGCGCAAAGGAAGCGAAACTCGGCGAAATTAAACTCTCGCAAAATCGGCAAACAGATCATCTTGAACACATTTTACAAACAAACCCTGTGTTATATATAAAATAGACAATAGCTATAATTGAAAGCTTTGATTTTTGGCACTTGCATGGCCTCTTTAAGCCCAATAAATGTCGCACAGAGTTTACAAAGGCCCGTCGCGTTTTGCCATCTGCTCGAGTTGTTAATGTAATCCACACGTTTTCTTACTGAAGACCTTTTTGCTGGCATTTTTAGCGCATCTACTGTACGCAAAAAATATCCATCGTTATACTTGTTGTGAACGACCTAAAAACGATTAGAATACTATCGATTATGAGTTAGTCGCTTTTATTTCTCTACATGTTTGCTTAAGACACACTTTAAAGCGGCCCTTCCTTTGAACCGATTGTATCCCTATACCGCGTTCTTAAAGCATCTACAAACATGCAAAACCTATTCGAATCATTTCATCACTGCCTCGTTTATTCGCAAAGCCATGCCTTTCATTCCAGTCTTTCCCATATTTACCGATCAGGCTATTGTGCCGCTATTCAGTTATTGTGTTCCGTGGATGTAATCTTTTGTTATGGAGATATTAGTATTAGAGCAATTGTAATTCATTCACCTTTGTGATTCATTTTATCTCTTCTTGATCGTCCATTTATTTATTTATGTCATCTTTTCCATTCAACACCTCATGTATTTTTTATTATGTTGTTATTCTCGGCTCTTGTCTCTCTGTTTCTTTTATATAATTATCAATACGCGAAAGCAAGATTTACAATGAGTCACTGCTGAGTTTCTGTGAAGAGGTCACTACAGCTGTGTTTTTCACTGAAGCCACGGGATATCGAGCTAAATCTATTGAAGGGGGAGATGTTTTGTAAAGCGTTCTAGGCAGCAATGAGATTACAGATGCTTCCGTTCAAAGATGCATTTGAAGGAAATAATTTTCCTTGCGGGATACCATCTGTTTAGGGTTTTCTGTAATCATTATACAAACGCGCCTTCCCTCAACTCAACGCAACCCCAAAGTAAAAGAACGTTCCCGACGACGATGCTATTAGCCCCAATAACCCCAATATTATGTGTGTTTAGCTTAGTTACCTTGCGTGAACACTTGTGATCGATAGATTGTCTTCAACTGACAAAGTACCAAAACTATTTGCTGTTTTAAACCACACATATATAGTTTACACCTAAACACAAAAGATGTAAACGAACGTCGCTGCCTTTGTTTTCAAGATAGACTGGAAAAACGCTTGTCACTTTACGAGGGAAAACGTTTTAGAGCTAACGGAATTTTTTCATACTTCATGATGAAGGCCAGTGTCAAACAGGCCAACTGAGACAACAAAACTTGACAACAAATTACATTGAATGCTAATTTTAATGTGACAGATCGGTGAAAACTTTGGGTTAGTTTTGTCAAATTTAAATTACAAGTGAAAGTCGCGCTTGTAAATACGCTTGTAAATAAAGAACGACTAAACCGTTTGGAATCGCTCTTGTGGCGAAACTGTTAAAAAATATCGAAGTCCTTTAGCCACTAACCCTACAAATAAAGTCGAATAAGAATTGCTTCAATATTTCAATACTCACACACTTAGCTTTTATAATATGCAAACTCTATACCACGTTGCAATCGGGCAACAATCAATGCGGTAAGAAATTTGGTCGTTAAAAATCGTCAACATCACTATAAACTGAAATGCTTGTCATCAGCAGAATTGAAACCAAAAGGAAAGCTTTGCATGGCAAACGCGGATAATAAGATTCTTGCTTGTTCGATAAGAAATAATTTACACTAGTTATTTGCTGTATTATACATAAATAGTTCATCGTGATAAATAGATTTAGAAGTCAGTCACTTGAGCTAAAGAAGTAGATAGGCGACCGGCCTCCGTACATCTTGTCCTTGCGGCCACGATGAACAGTTACAAGGTACGGTGTACTGTCCATTCGCGCCCTGAATGGCGTGAAGATGGGAATGTCCGCCAGGGAGAACAGGCATTCCAGAGGAGCTCAGAAGAGCTGAGCTTGTCGTTGAAGCGGCGCTTGGGTAGAGTGAATGAGGGTAAATTTGCCCTCCCGTCAACATATCGGGTCGGACGGCGTTTGGGATCTCAAGTCCGCGGTCAAATCTTGATGGGGTAATGGAGTGGTTCGCACTCGAGTCGAAAGTGTACGCCGATGACACCGGCAGAAACGACCGCGCTTTGCCATTCACGCTTGAAGAGTACGGATCAGTCACGAAAGACGTCGTTGGGATGCCAGGCGGAGTGCACTTGAGTAATTCCTCGGAGGTTGGTAAACACGGTGGTAGTGGGAAGGGATAGCGGTCTACTTTCTTGAGGAGTGATTTAGGCTTGCGTCTGGGCCTATACTTGTAATCAGGATGGTCCTTCATGTGCTGGGCTCTGAGGTGTTTAGCTTCCTCTACAAACGGCTTTTTCTCCACGTCTGTCAACTTCTTCCATTCTGCGCCAAGCTTTTTGCTGATCTCCGAGTTGTGCATCTTTGGGTTGTCTTGAGCAATTTTTCGTCTCTCCTCTCGGGACCAAACCATGAACGCATTCATGGGCCGCTTGACGTGCTCTGCTGGTTTCGTAGACATGTTGACGTGTCGAAACCTTGCTTATAATGTTCAAAATATTCCAGCTCCTAGGTACTTCTAGGTGGTCGAAATTAAATAAGCTCCGTCTTTGGTGGTGCCTCGTTGAAACTGAATTATACGCTGATTGCTTCAAGCGGTAAGATCAAAGATCGCATCTCAGAGCATGCGTGTGAAATAATTGAGTTTCATTCTCGCTTTCACAAAGTATTCGGACCACGCCATTTTACGAAAAGGCTATCCAATTAAAATAGAGGAAGTTAGATTTGAAATTTTTCTTCAAGTGCTCCCTTGGAAATGTTTAGCAATATTACCTTGATTGCCGTCTCAAAGAGATATTTGGATTTTGTAAATAATTTTCTATTTTGGTTTAGCGAAAGTACAATAGGCGAACTTTTGTTTTCCAGCCATCAATTGCTGAGCTATTGTTCACAGACAATACACTCAAAATTCAGATATCTTTATGCTTTCTGCGGCCCTTGTGAGGCCAGCCGCCACGGACAAAAGGGAGTATGTTTTTCTTTTCAAACTTCAATTCCGCACTTCCAAAGCTCCCGGGGAGAAGTTTGGGCAAACAGCGCGTTAATATTCAACTTGCACTGGGAAATTATTAATTTATATTGAAACTAAAGCAAAGTAAATATCCGATTCTTTCTGTGGGTCTGTCATTTTCTTACGACGAATTGCCTTACAAATGATCAATTATCGAACCTTTTATTCGCCCGTTTAGCATAAGAATACATTTCGCTTATGAAAGCTTTTGTCTCGACGTGAAATTACTAACGACAATGTCGACGAGATCTTACTGTAAATACTCAACAAAAAAATCTTTTTTTTTCCACATTTAACCCCTGACACCAATTCCTCGCTTTATGGTTATCGCCCTCGCTCGCGCGAATTTGGTGAAAAGCAAGCCGCGATTCCCTTTTCTCTAGACAGATTTTTTCATTATTTTAAGTGGTGAGTTTATTGAAGTCTTTTTCACAATTTATTCAATTATGGTTTTGGTCAGAGAGGTTTGGTTTTATTTTTTCATTACTTATCGCTAGATGAAAAGTCGTTTGCATTTTCAATTCCTTGCTTATTTCTGAGCTGATTAATCGCTGGGGGCAATGAATGAGGCCAAATAATAAAGTGCCCTTTATGAAAAGCCTCACTTCCTTCGCTTTAATAATCTTTTGTTTGCGGACAATAGCTTGCTCGTTATCATGGTAATTCCTGAATGAAAAGTCTTGAAAGCTTGTTGTTATAGGGGGTTCCGTTTAAGTATTACCATGAAAAAGCTTCGATGACTCACCTAATAGGATATTTGTGTGAAACAGAATCCAAATTAAAATTATACCTTCGGGTCTTAAAACTCTACCATAAAAACAGAATTTCCTAGTTTCATTTTGTAGCAAGAGAGCTGTTAAAACAGCCCCTAATAAAACCAAACAGTTCGACAAGCCGCACTATTGGAAAGAGTCGCAAATGTGACATGTTTAAGAGAGATGTTTTGGTAGTTATCATTTTAATGACTTTTCTATCAGTCCTTGCTATCAATCTTGAGAGGCTAGGAATTATTTTCAATTTGGGGCAATCTTATCGAAAATGAGATCTGCAAACTAGCCGGGAACATGAAAGGACAATGATCTCAACAGGACCCGCAGCCAAAACCCAGGCAAAATATCCTTCGTTGTTGTGTCGCAAAACAATTCTCAAGATGAGAGTTCGTGAGTATAGAATTGTCGGAGACTAAAAGGAAAATCTCATTACACCGCAAGACTTTTTTTTCGCTGATATTTACTTATGTTTGTTTGCTCGTAAATGAATTGGTTTGTTATCACTATGTAACTTTGCTCCGTTTAACAGTACAAACCATTGATAACGGACTAACTAATTAAGCCTTTACAATTTTATGTGTGTTTTTTCTTTAAGAAAAAGTCAAATATTCCAGGCGGATGCGAAAAAATAATAATTCGAGTCCAATTTTAATAATAGGACTTGCTATTCTTTAAAAATTTGTTGAAAGGAGAGAGCTATTTCTGAGTGTAAATAAAAATAAATGCCTTAAAAAGAGAAGCAGAAAGACCTTTCATCGCATTCAAAGAGAATATTTGGTCTTCATAGAGTTTCTTTTGTTTCTGGAAGATTGTTTTCGGTCAGGGCGTAGATTCGTAATTCTTGCTTTTAATCTTGTCCTTTGTTAAACCTCTCCCTTTCTTTGTTTTAGGGTTAGATTAAGACGCATGAATGTAACATTGCCGCGCACATCCATATTTAAATTTTCTACAAACTTCGTCTAAGGATGTGAAAGTTTTTGTTAAAGTTCAACCCCTCATTTCCTGTCTCGAAAAAGAGGAAAGGAAATTGGGACTTTGGTGCGTGTTTGTTTCGTGCACTTCACAAACGGAGGACTTATCAAGCTAACAAATTGCCATTCAAATGAAACACAAAAGGCATAACTAGGAAGAGAGCCACATTCAACAAAAATGAGCTTTTCGTAAATTGCAAGTCTCGCATCTGTTTTTCTATACGTGATTAAAGTAAATTCTGAGTTAGCCACGGTTCCTTATTTCAGCCGTTGACAATAGCGATCTAAGAATCATGGTTTTAATCCAAGGATAAACGGAATGTGAAATTGAACTCGGTTTGTTTAAGAACCCTTGAAAAACAACTAAACAAACAATGTTTGAGCTGGTTAAGTCAACCCTAGGTGTGGTCTCGTCCGCTATATTGACTAAGCCTTAGTACCAGCATACCTCGCACCCACACTCGAATGATATAAGAGCCTTTTTTGTGCCCATTCGTCAGGTATTTGAACTAAGCATGCACGATGAACATTTCGTTCCACTGGGGCATACACACGTCCCATTTATTATAACTAAAATTCGGCATTACAAAAAAAAAAAAAAACAGCGAAATGAAAATAAAGATATCAGTAAAGGATTATAACAGAGCAAAACAACAGGCAGAATTCAAATACAAATACAAGTACTGTTCACTTTTAGTATTTATTAAATGTGCTTGTGATATAGGTTGTCCCAAAGACACACGTTTCATATACAATATTATTATCAATAGTGATTTAAAAACTGAATCGTAAAATTCGAACAAAAAGGTTGCTTTTTTAATTAAAAGCAACTTTTCGGAAGTTTGAGGCGAAGATTAACACTACGTTCGCTGGTTTGCGAAGGCACCTGAGCAAAGTTTGTCCGCGGTCGCCTCTTCATTCGTACGTCATATTATTGTTCTGTAACCCATCTCCTGTAGTACTGTTTATTGGCCTGTTCGATACTTTCGCCGCTGCAGTAATTGCAATCAAATTATAAGTTCTGGATGCCTCCTCATGCAGGCCTCAATAGTAATACTGCTCTAACAGTCAATGAAGTGACTTGGATCAGTATTTTTGCTGAAGAAAAGTTTGAGAACGAGAATAAGATGGTTTAGAGGAGTGAAAAAGCACGAGTTGATCACGAGCCGAGCCAACCAAGAGCTAGCATGCTCCCTCGTGCCTCTTTTTCCTCGCGTACGATTTATTAACAGGCTCTTCACCATTTGAACGCCGCGCTCTACTATCTCAACTTCTGGAACAAGAGCTTGATAATCATTCTGTTCACCTGTCGGACTAAAGACAAGTCTCATGTTCAAATGCTGGAGGATTGAATATACTTAGCTATACTTGTCTTGGGATTGATTTTGTTTGATGCCCAGAACAAACCAAAAAAACTACTCCAGGAGTAGATGTATCTTCTATTTCTAATTTCCTTATTAGCGCTGAAAATTATATGTATTTCAAAGTCAGCTGTTGTTTCTCATTTGAACATCAACTATTTCCAGTAAGTTAATTTGAGAGTTAAAAAATTAAAGCAATCCATGTTGAAACCAAAATTCGAACAGAAATAGAGAGCGACTTTTCTTGTACTGAGTCAATTAATCTCACAGTCTCATGCAATTTTACGCTTACCTTTAAATACGGTTTTCCCTCAGATTTCTTTGTGTAGTGTATTTACTGTATTCATTTAAGACATCTACTACGCTATCTCGGCATAAAAACCTAATTTTAGTAGAATCACCGCGGCAAACATTTCTGTTTTACACAACGGCACCACTGAAATGCAACTTGTGAAAAATGTTCCTTCGTTCGAATTTCATTTTACGTTTGTGATCACGGATCTCCCAATTTCGTCGTAAATCTAAAGCTTTCACCAGCCAGCAACTTTCCTCTCCATCGTTTTAACAAGAGGCGAATATATAGCTTTGAAGAAGGGGCAAAGAAAATTTTAAGGCTTTGTCATATAGGATGAAGTAAATAAATGAATAAATAGGCATTCAATTATATATACACGCTTGCGTTTGCAACTCTTTAAAATTTTAAACTCAAACTGTGGTTGAAACTGCTACAAATCTCAACTGGAGAGACTCAGCGGTTACCAAGGTCAATTCCGAATAAGAATTAGCCTGTGCTCGGAAATGGAAGTTAAAGAGGAAACCGTCAATCAGCTAAAAATTGCGTTGACCGAAGATTGCAACGACGCTGAGCGTCGATTTTTATCATAAAAACAGGAAGGGCAATTTTCGGTATCACGTATTTTTTTTACCTTGTGCAAGAAAGGGTAAAACGTGATAGGGAGATATTTCAATTTAACATAAATCACACTTCAAAGTGAGATAGAATTTTTAATGGACTTGATTTCTAGGCCTTGGGCAAGTGTAATTTATCTAGTAGATAATATTGTCAAAACAACAGCTAGACTCAACAAAACAAGGTGCAATGTAAATACAGGCGATTATTTTCCTTAAAAGCTGAATAATCGTATGAATTTGTAATTGTCGCCATTGAAATCAAAGTGTTAGATCACTTCGCTTAAGAATGGAAACTTAAAATAAAATGGACTACCGTTCCTTTGCGTGGCTGAAAGAGCAGTTTTGAAGGCATAGCAACAGAAACTGTTGAATTTGCATAACGGTAATTCTGACTTCGACGGTAAATATTCACACTCTGATCTTTGATCAACAGAGTAATCGGACACTAAATGATTTACGAAAGATAGAAACGAAGCGAAGATGGGCGAGCAGTAATTCCACTTTTAATTACCACTTTTTGGTGATTCTTCTGGGCATGTGTGAAGAAAGAAGATAGATTGCTAAAAAATGTTGATAATTGCGCCGCTCAGAGCAATTTTCTGCACTTTTTTTCTCTCTAATTTATGGGGGTCTGATCGTATAGCTACCTGTGTTAAAGCTGATTTTTCCCGGAACCACTCCAAGAATTTCTACAGCAACAGAGGTTTTGCTAAAGCATTTTTCGTTTATTCAGAATGTTCTTTTAGAGTGGGTTGTTTTTGTCAAGCCGCCTCTTTTGTTCAAACCTTTTCTTGGATTCGTTAGACAATGCTGTTGATTGTTTCAGCTGCTAAAAGCAAACGTTCCAAGTAATTTGTACTATTCAACGAGACCGATTTTTCATTAGACCTAAAGACACGAGTCTTTGTTTGTCGGGGATGAAATAACATTTGAAAATTCGCAGTTTATGTAAATATCAACAGGGGGTAAAGAGAATACTTGAAAAGGCCTCTATGCCACTGGGAAATTGCTTTTTTTCTTTGCTGGTATAAAAAAGCACAAAGATTTCTCTCAGCAAGCCATTTTTTAATTCGGTTTATGTAAAATTTGAGCTGCTAGAGGCAGTTCGTTTCATTTCGAGCGTCACTTTCAACGAGTTTTGTGTTATGTTCCCTTTTCTTAATTCTAACAATGCTTTTAGTGTTTTCTATTTTAAATCCCCTTGTGTAATTGCTTGGAAGTGACTTGTGAATAAAAAAGGATAAAAGGAAAAGCTGTAAAGAGGTTTTTCGAACCTCTTAAAATATTGGGCGTTATCAGTTGCATGGTCTAGCTGCGAGAAAATCAGAGAAGTAAAACATAAATATTTTCGGCAATTTAAATGAACCCTATATGCCCTAAAAACCAAGATTTAAAAAATATCAACTTAAAGTCTCCCCTTGATAGGCACAAAGTTAACGACTTACACGATGGATAGAAATAGTAATACCAGAGATTAAGCTGAAACAGTGGACTAATGGACAAAATCGGAATTTAAATTATCACTAATGCATTCTATTTTGTAATCTATCGCGCGTCGAGAAAAGTTTTGTTTTAGGCTTTGTTTCTTTTTTTTTCTGTTACGAATGGCCCTTTGTATCTACAAATCACGGCTTGAAGAGAATTTGTTGTCATTTTTATCGTAACCTAAAACAATTTGGTGTAAAGAAGATGTCCACATTAAATGAAAATCGTGCCGGGCTGTCGCTTTCAAAAAATTACCCCAGGGCCTTTATAAGAGATATATTGAAACGAGGAGCTTTTGTGTCTTTAAAAGTCGTTTGTGAGGCAGATGGCAAACTAAAAAAAAATGAAATTAGAGATTTACAGGAACGATTAAAGAAAAGATAGAAACGAAACAAAGCCTTTTAGGAACAAGACAGCGATTATTTCATTGCCTCTAGCCAGAAGTATATAATGCATTTGATCATGTCATAGAAAAATCATATAGATTGTGATTGATACTTAGATTGAAAAAAGAAAACCACTTTTAATCCCAGTTTCAGTCTTCATTTAAATTGTATAAAGAAAAAGGATAGTGAAAATATCTAAATCCTGCGGAGCTCATCGTTGAAGGGCAACCTGAAGTTGTATAGAATACGTTATACTGAACAGTATTTCGGAGTTTTGTCTTGCCAGTGCTCTTGCCGCGGTGTGGGCTGATTAATTCTCATCAAATTGTAATAAATACAGAGTTCTCAGCGGGTAAATTCATAGAAGCTTATATTCACAAATTTGTTGATTCATTAGTGAAATAACACACCATTACAGGAGTGTTTGTCTTTTTATGTCTGACCGCATTCACTGATCGACATGCATCTTTAGATCTCAGTCTTTAAGGGCTTCTGTTTTACCCTGGATACCACGAGATTTTTTTCAGTTCTGACCGAAACCGGGCATGACAAGTCTCTGGCGTGGCCTTCTTTGAATTCCATCGCAAACTTCCGTAGCAAGTCTATGCACCTTATTCCACAACGTATTGGGATGATAAGCAGAATCATTTTTCAGTGCGAAAAGAACTAATATTTCAGCCTGCTTTACCCTTCGGCCTAACATTTCAGCATCAAACTATTTCAGAAAATGAATATCAGAGGATCAACTTGAAATCAGGGGTCATGTTACCGCTTCAGTACGTACCATTTCAGGATATGCAATACTATAACCAGCGATGAGATATTTGCCCCAAGTTTAACAAATACAAATCAACGTGATATATCGCCAAATTCGAGTTTATTTTTTAGTATCTCCATGCTTTTTCCATTTTTTTTTCGAATCGGTGAGAAGAGGTGACCTGGAAAAGAAGGAAAAACAGTTTCCTAGTAGAACACGTTTTAACTTTAAAATTAGGGTACACTGAACATGGGGGGATCCAAAGGGTGGGTCCGCTCCCCCCCCCCCTCCCCTCCCTGTTCCAAAAAAAGAGGGAGAGAGAAAGAGAGATCTTAGAGTCGAAATTGACCTCATTGAGAGTGAAACATTTACGACAGAAGAACGCATCATAGTGCATTCAAGATCAGATCATCTACTAGTTTGAAAATGGAACTTGCGTATCATGATCACTTTTAATTAATAACTCTTGACCATATAAAATATCATACCAAGAGAGAATATTATCATCTCTTGACGATGTTTTATCCCTCGCTTGTTCTAATCTGCCTCTAACGAAGATGGCTTGAATAACGAATGGGAACCTTAAGGAATGGTGAAATGTATCACCTGGCAAAAAAAGTTGTTACGGCCCTCCCTACTGCAGAATTTGGAATTTTGCTTTTGTGGGTGATTTCAAAGCCTGTGTCAGGGTATGTTCTATTCTCTTACGATACATTAATCGACTCAAGAATACCCCCGTTAAACATAATATTGAGATCCTATGCACGAAGAATTACACTGAGATCGCTTAAATGAGATCGATCTGAGATGGGTTCGAGATCGCCTGAGGACCTGTTCACACTGACGCCTTCTAACCAGACAAATAATTCCTAACTTGGGGGGACTAAGGGGACTAAGTAGTTTGTTTACCCTCTGGCTTCGCGTGAGATGGGTTGCGTGACACCGCGCGGCTTTCTTTTTCGGGCGTTTCCTGACTTTTCACAGGAATCATTTTTTTAATAACAATTTGTTTATGCTTAGGGAGCGTACATCGAGATCATGGATGTGCGCGGGAAGTTTGGAGAGCACGAAAGAAGCAACTATAGCTCATTGAGTGCTCTCCAGACTTCCCAAGTGCACCACATAGCCGAGAAAATCGCTTTCTTATTGATTAACTGCAAAATTCTCGTAACGCGCGGCACAGAAAAACAAACGCTTCTATTGGCTGGTTATAAACACGCCACAATAGTCTAGTTTGAAAGAAAATTCTGTTTTTAAACCTGACAGTGAAAATGTGCGTATTCATTCGTTAACGATCAATTGAAACGAAGCTGAGAAACAAAGGTAAAAGAGTCTTAAAGTTCACCTAAAGTTAACTTCGATGTTCGTAAGAAGACATGGAGTATGGGTTGGATTCGTTAAAAAGATGTTTATGTTTTGCTAAGCGAAAATTTCGCTTCGCTTTTCTGGATTATCCAGGAAATTAGTCTCTTTTAATAGCAAAGACGAATGTCATCCTTCGTTAAGCTTATATTCATTTACGAACAATGGAAGAAGTCTTACATGTACTGCCTGGTCATTAAGGCTTCTTGAGGGGACCATGCAGCTGTTGTTTGTGTTATTAATATTTTTAAGCTAATGTCTTCTTGTGTAATTTGTCTTGTTATTGCAACGGAAATTTTCCTACCTCAAGCGGATTGTTCGGTTATAACAAAAGTGCATGATTTTTCGCTATTACTTTATCTGATTAACTTGTTTTCAAAATGAAAAAAAAAGGTTAAAAACGGAGGGCACTTTATACAAATTGGATAATTTGCAGTCTTTTTCCAGCTGAATGTCAGTTTTTACGGCAAACTTTTCAGACTTTTCAACGACTCAGACTCTATTATTTTCGAAACATCTTCATCGCTTTTGCTGTTGGTTTGAGTGCCTAGAAGCTCAATTCCAAAAAATGGAGGAAATTCTTCAGCACTACCGTCGATTTTTGGACACTTAGTTGAAAAAAAGAGATTTAAATCCGAGTTCAGAGACACATTAGATGTTTCGCCCTGACTTTTTTCAGCACTGCTTCCAGTCACGTTCAGGAAAACCCCTCTTTCTTTACAGCTTTTGCGATGTCCGCATAAACGTCTGCGTTTCGGTGACTTTTATCTATTTTATTTTGAATCCGACGGTCAACCTATGCAGCAATAACAGCTCTGGCCTGTCTCCACCGTTCTCTCTCTTTTTTATGTTTTTGCAGGCATTTTTTGCAACTTGCAAAAATAAAAGTCCTCACGCGCGATTGGCTTGCGTGACTCTCAATGAGGAAAGGCTACTAAGCTAGATCGCTTTGAGGACGTGTTTGCGTTCTCACTCAGCACGGAACAGCGTGGATCGATCTCAGACCGATCTCAGACCACCTCCTGAAGCGATCCAGGTTGGATCGATCCCAGATCGATCTCAAAAAAGTGCGAACGTTCACATTCAGCTCGTATTGCTGGTTTTCAGTGTCACGCCATTCAAAATAGATCAAAATAAAAAATCAAAACCGTTCAATAGATAATAACGATGAAAAAAAAAAATGAATTTGTTTGTTTAGTTTTAATTAGTAGTTGCCATCAGTATCAAAGACAGATTGTGGACTTGTTTAAGGCAAGTTGGTCGTTTATTTCGTGAGAAGATAGACCAAGATACTACCGAAGTGCAAAGTAGCTAGAGCGCGGAATGTTTTCACATTTTAAGTCTAGCATGGAAAATGTTCTGACTAGTTTTTACCGAATATTTGTAGAATTTGAATTTTCATTAAAATAAAAAATGGCGGACCTATTGACCTTTTTTCAATCTCGTCCCCGGGGCTTCCCCGTGCAAAATGACAGCTCAGGGAGAAGCCCTGGGGACGAGATTGGCCTTGTCGATGATGTCACGGTTTCTTAAGTGTAAATATTTGTAACATCTTGTAGAGCACAAACCGACTCCTACTCTAAACCCATAAGACCAACGACTACCGCAAAAAAAATAATAAGTAAATGTCCCGATCGAGTCTTTTATATAAAGTGACACATTAATTATTTTAGCACATCCCATGGATATTCATTAGACATGGTAGAATTTCCCTGTGCCGATTTAAACGCCAGATAACGATAGAAATTCCTGGTTAAATGAAAGTACCAGAATAAAAACGATATTTCATCATTTTAAGTCCGTGTCAACAAGAAAGGGTCTGAATTATCATTTTGTTGCTTCCGCTCACTTTTCTTTTTTCGCCGCCATCTTTTGATGAATAAATCTTTATAAATTTGCAGCTTAAGGGCTCCGATTTGTAATGAAATTTTAAAATATAGGAAAACGTCCAGTCCATGGCTCAAACACAACGTGGGGTGATAACATGCATTAGAAATATCGAGTTTATGCCGGGTTCGATTTTCAAGAAGGAGACCAATAGATATCTGTAACTTTGATGTGGTTTTTAACTTAACCAACGCTAAAATCATTTCAAACGAAATTTTGGCCACATGAATTGGAATAAAACAAGCCGCTTATAAAATTAATCTGTTTTTGCTCAAGTATGATTATAAATTGTAATTCGCCAAGTTATTGTACTGAAAAGACACTTTTAATAAGTGTGGGAAAACATCTATAGCAAGTCAATTTGATTTATCACTGTATTTTCATCTCGTTTGCGAACACAAAACCGGCAATTAACAACTGATTTTTAATCTCAAAGGATAAAATTAAAATCCTAATATCAATGTCTCTCAGGTACATGATAAGGCAGATATTTTTTTCAATAAAAATAACAAAACGAGTCAAATTGAATTAAGACGCAGTTCATTACACAGCAAGTTTAATTCCAGAAAAATAGAACCAGGAAGTATCGAACTATATATATTCAATCTGGCGCGTGTTTTCGCTGGAACAAGACAATTATTAGGAGTGAAAGTTATACACAAGAATATCTTCATTTTTATTAAAAATAACAGTAATTTTATTTTTTCCAAATGCTTGAATACCAGCAACACTCAGCACCCTTAAGCTTAATATTTGGCTCACAAATTTGTGATAAAGGTTGTACTCGTACTCGACACATCGCACTCGTAGTAAAATCTTAAAGGTCAGTATAAAGAGAAATGTTTCGCAACTTTATTTTCAAGATTTTACTACGAGTACGATGTGTCGAGTACGAGCACAACTTACATTTCAAGCCTGGTATGTCCCAACATCGCTGACTATCTCTTGTTGTTAACCGCGGCATTTGATATATAGAGACTTACTGATGACAAGACAAGGGTGCACGTGAGTGGTTATTTTGCCCGCAAAATACTCAGTTTGGAATATTCAGACGTGCTCAGTTTGGTTCTCGTACTCCAATTGTCTCGTCGAAGGTAAGGTACAAGCGAGATCAAAGCATTATTTTGGAGGATCAATGAACTCGACTCATCCTAGTTCCTTAATAACAACCCCAATTTTTGTGAGAAAAAGGCAGCACTTCACTCGACTTATTACAGCTGAAATTTCACGGACCCTAAATAATAACCCTTATCATTTGGCCAAACAGATGGTGTAACTTGCTTGGCTCACTTTTTCTTTCTTTTCTTTTTTTAATTATGTAGTCTTTTGTCTAGTATAAAAGTCTCAACAGATTTTCTGATTCGGATCATATTATAAAAAGTGATTATTTTTTTTTACTTTGACAATTCTTTTTTTTGTTCGGTAATATATTTCACACACGTTCATCACAAAATACTGAAAAGAAGAAATACACTTAACACATGGTTAATTTTAGAACATAGCAGAAAGGCATACAACAACTTTATTTTATTAAACTACGAAGATAAAAACGTATGGTTCGGCAAAGAATAAAGCGGTGTTGATGAAATTCTTTAGATTTTTAACTTAAATAATTGCCAACAATTCAAATATTGAAATACGCCGGAAAAACCAACTTTTATTGAAATATTTGGATTTATCCGAGAAAATTTGGGATTTCTTGTGGATTTAGCAAAAGACGATTTATTTAAGCTACAATCTTGTTATATCTTTTTCGGGAGAATTTCTCGTCGAAACCATGCAAACACTCAGGATAGTACCACTGACACTATTATTATGTCCTTGTCGGTATGATATCATAAGCCGTTTTGTTAGTTTTGTAGGCTGTTTACATTGTCAGGTATAATAGGACTCTGAACGAGAAAGAGTAGCTGTGTGAAAAATTGGATAAGAATTTGGATAAAATGAAATATAACTGCAAGTCGGTCAAAGAACAAGTACAATATCTGACACGTTTGTTCATAGAACTGATAGGTTTAATTTAACTCTTGCACCCGACAGATCACGATTAGCGTTTCATGGACAAGAGTTTAAAATGCAACTGGACAAACTCCATTTCAGTTGCCTTCTTCGGCCTTATTCTGCGGAGAACTCTCTTCTGTCTTCAGATTTTCAACTGAAATGACAATTTTTCGAATTACTCACACTACAGTTTCAAAATTTGATCACGTCCACTCTAGCCTGCGCGCAGACGAAATTTAACTCTGGTTAACTCCGTCTGCGAAACAGCGCCAAAATCCTTGTTCTGGACTTCCAGCTGTGTACCCAGATTTGAGTATGCGCCACGATTGGCCAGTTAAAAAAGGCTCCACTGGCGAAAAATGTCTGATTGGTCTATACCAGCCCACATGACAAAGAGTAAATTCAACATGGCGGCAAAGTCGTCCCTCGTGTGTTTATTCCAGGAGAAAGAAGAAAAACTGGAGCCCTCCTATACGGCATTTGTTTAAATGGCCTGGACTTTTTAGTATTCTCCTTTGCCTCCTGTTCCTGTGAGATTCGTTTACTGCAATGTTTGCGTTTTGGTTTACAGGATGCGACTTTGAACGCACTCACTTTTTGGGCTAAGATATGTTTCCGTTTTTTAACGGCTTAATTCTGCACAAAACCACTAGATGCCTTGAGGTCATTCTTTTCGTATTTAGCAATTTTATTACCGAATAACGGAGGAAAATGCATGCTATCCTAGCAAAACAGACTGGCAAGACTTGAACTTTCCCAAGCTGGGCGCACTTGATCATGAATACATATTACACTACTGAACACTTCGAAGTATTGCATTGGCTTATTACTCAATATAATCCGACCGGTCCATAGTTTGCAGTTAGTTTTCTTTCCTTTTTATTCCGTGTGTCAAGGTAGAACGACTTACACTTTAATAAAGCTACTTACTTACTTACTTACTTACTTTACTTATACGTCACCTTAGAAGCAGAGAACATGTTGGTTGGAATATTGATGGCTTTGTTTTGGTTGCTCAAGTAATTAGTGTACATGCTGAACCGCTACAAAGAAGTAAAAAGCCCATATCTTTCCATGGATATGATTTTAAGATTTTTATTGATTTTATTAGACTCTCACACAGGAATATGTACTTGAAATTCATACTTTCTTACACATGTATCATCAGAACACTTTGTTAAGTTAGCTACACTTTGTTTGATTCAGGATCAAGTTCATCTTCTCTGAAAAAAGTAAATAAATGAGTATATGTCAATATTTTACTCCCTTTTTTATTGATTCAACAGTAAAAAGAAACTATACTTCATATACATTGTATGAACTTAATTCTTCACTCAGCAACAACCTCTACAAATATATACTGTAGTAAACCCATGCATTTATCAGGACTTGGTAATAAATTTGGGCTTAAAATAATAATTAATGCAATAAAAACCCCTGACAAAGAACCTGCATTTTTCCCCCTTAATGGAAATTAGCACAAATTTAGGCTATGTAGGTTCTTTTATATAGTTTCCTAGAAAAACACATTGTAGCTAAGAGTATTTAGTGGTGTTCAGCATATTCCTTATTCCATCATCACAAAATTAAATTGTAGTTGGAGTGATGAGTCACCTATGTCTCCAAAGAGGATCCTAAAAGTTGACTTATCTTAATTGCTCAAGTGTACAGAATGTTTTTATGGATTTTAGAAAATAAAAACCTGTTTCAAATTTTAGCCTCAACAGCTTCTTGCATAGAGGGGCCTAGCTAGCTGACAAATGTTAGCCATACAGGTTGCTATAAACCAGGTTCTTATTCACAGGTTTTTACTATATAGGTAATTTATACAATGAGTTTATAAAGTTTAAATTAAAGCATGTTTCAACTGATTTGTTAACAAACATAATTATGTTAGCTTGTTTTGAAAGCTCAACCTTGAAGCAGGAAACTGCATGTCATGCTTCAAAGTACTATTCATCAAGATGATCCAACTAAAAGTTTTAAAAATTTTGTCAAAAACACCATTGACCAAAGAAAACAAATGTCAAATGTTAACCCAAGCTATTAATGTCTGTAAGTTCGTTTTTAGTGGGGCGGGGGGGGGGGGGGGAGTGACTACCTTCAGAAAATTTGCCATCTCTTATAACGTTGAAAAGATGATTCCTTTGTAGCTGGTTATCTTTCACTTTACATTTACGCCTAGATGCATATGTTTAGACAGGAAATTTAGAAACAGAGCTGCCTGCAACAGAAGCCATTCAAACGAAAGACACATTATCCACCCTCTCTCTAAGATCTTATTAGCAAGCAGAGAGGTATTAAAACACAGGGAGAACCCAAACCATTGTGATTGTTGTGGATGATTCCAAATCCAATTTTTAACGGAATAATTTAATCGGATCGTCGGTCAACAGAAAATTTCTAGCATAGGTAACCTTGATATTAGTTGGTTCGATCAAAATAAAGACTCTCACCTTCTGGAAATTCGAAAGTAAGCCTAAAATGTCCAAAATACACAGTGCTATAACCTCAGGTTCAACATAAAAATGAATTGTTCGATTGGTCAAAATCGCGTCGAATTTTAATAAGCATCAAAAGTGGAACAGTACGCTTTTAATACAAAACTGCCGCGCTTCCCTTTGCCACTCGGTACAAATTAATTTATATGCCAAAACAAAGTCAAAGAATATTGGTTTCCCCGCTTTATAATTTTCCGTTGCACAGAGAGGCAGGAAACTTAAACCAAACGGAAACCTCTGCGATAAACTGTGTATGCGAGTTCAGATTTAGCAGTCAGAATATTTTTGTTTTGATCAATGAAAATGCAGCCGAAACGGTAAGCTACCTCTTTTCCAGCAACACTAGGTGCAAGCTAAATCAAATTTATGCCTTTGCTTTTTAATTTTCTGTTGTGTAGTGCTATGTTGCGTTTAACTTGAACCACGCATAAAAATTCAAAGGTGTCGAAATGTTTGCAGTGTGGACAAACCGAATGGCAGCCAAGCTTTAGAACACAGTCGTGTCAATTTATAGCACAAAAAGGGTCTGTACGTTTTACAAAACTGCCGCTTCCGTGCAACTCGGTACGCGCTAATTCATATACCAAAACAAAGCTCAAGAATTTTTCTTCCACTGCTATATAATTTCTTGTTGTACCGAGTTGCACGAGACTTGCACTAAACATAAAACGAGAAAATTACCCACCTTTTTAGCATGTCCTTGCCTCGCATCCAGCGATCGCAACGCCGATCTCGGTTAAATGGATCGAGCCAGAGTGTTTGTCTGACAGTTCAGGGATGCATTATCTACTAGGCAACACATATCACTAAAAATTTCGACCAAAATAATTTTCGATCTCTCACAGTGGCGACAAAACCACAACACTACCACTGACAAAAAAGCTGCCATTTCTTCTTTCATGTTGACAACATTTCGCGGGGATTTTGTCTCTAAGCCAATGACTTTGCCTGAAATCGATCACGTGATTTATGTCGCAGCGCATGCATAGACATTTTTCGCCAGTGAAAAAAGAGGCGTTTGTTTTGTTTATCGTGATCGCCAATCAGGTTGAAGGGAAATTCGAAACGCACTTCCGGTAATTCGTTGAGTCCGTTGGGAGTCCAGAACAAGGATCTCTGCGCTGCTTCGCAGACGGTACTAATCAGAGTTTAGTTATCGTCTGCACGCAGGCTACGTCCACTCTGAGTTAGTAAAACTCAGCTGGATGCATTCTATATGAGGTCCCCTTAATACGATCCAGCTTGGATATTGTCTTCTTGACTAGGTGTTTTTTAATTGACGATTAAATGACGTTTTTTAAATAACTTAATCTTTTTTGAAGTCACAACTGAATTTCGAAATATACAATAACTCGAGAATACTCAACCCAGTTACTATAACGAACGCCATTTTTTTTTTTTTTAAATCTTTTCTAAAAATGTTTAT
This sequence comes from Porites divaricata, assembly GCA_038088405.1. Classification (NCBI taxonomy): domain Eukaryota; kingdom Metazoa; phylum Cnidaria; class Anthozoa; order Scleractinia; family Poritidae; genus Porites; species Porites divaricata. Next base: position 19,806,614 of record JBBMOI010000010.1, on the reverse strand, counting down.
AGAAGATTTTTATTTCTTCCAGATCTATATCTGGTATCATGGTTTTACTCACTCTTTTTGGACCGCTAGGTTGAGAAAAATAAGTACGGAAGGAATTAAAAAGGACTTGTCTATTGATTTCTTTTAGCTGGATGTCCTCATACGACCTCACATACACCAGTTTCACGTTATAACCATATTTAATAACTATTATTATTCATTCAAAATATTGCACACGCATAATTCACCATAACCAGTCAATGATGACCAAATTTGGAAGAATTTTTTGTTTAACGAGGAAATAACGTCGAAAATGCAGCCCGCTACAGGTTAGGGCACCGTTAACCGAGAAGAACTGGGTACGAGGTTTCGCGAGAACTCGGCGAAATAATAGCTCAACACATGGCAAAAACAACAAGAACACAACTCGGAGGGTGACCTGTGCTATTTGGAGAATATTTGCGGAGCTGGACAAACCTAAAGATACACCATCGAAGATGAACTTAACATCGATCCAGGTAAGCATGTTTTAGCAATGTTTTTAAAAAAGGAATTGTTTTGAATGAATAATAAAACAATTAATATTTTTGAGATACTCATCGATTTCAAAGTAGGTTCACATCGAACGGCATCGATGCAGATGTTGCTCTTATTCAGTTGAAATTAAAACTTTCGATATTTAAAATTGGTCCGCCCACATTTTGCGTCAGTTTAACTAAACGCTTGAAGAAACTAGTCACCGCCTTCATAAGCCCGGCAAAATTGCCTGCGTGTCGTTCAAAAAGGCGGAATATAGACTCGAAAGAAAATCTCAATCTTCTTTATGATAGTTTAATAAACTCTTACAACTTATGCACCTATCAATGTTAAGCCCCAGGGTGGGGGGGGGGGGGGGTGGGGCGCGGGCAGACCCAGGGGAATTTGACATTTTAATGGAAGCCAGAGTCAAATTCCCCACCCCCAGGACCTACTAAATGTCAATTTCCCGCCCCTCTGGGGTAACTTTTTCTAACAGAGTCAGGACTTAATAGTTGACAGGTTGGAAAGGATATGTCTTTTACAACCTCACATAGAAACAGAAACAGGAGGAACGAAGACTCTTCTATTTATAAACATTCGATCATACAATGAAAGAAGTGATGGTTCATATATACCGAAAAATAAAACAGATTTCCTCACCTTTCTTTCGTTCTTGTTGTCTTGTTACTTTCAAGAAAAGCAGAGGTCATTTACCTCTGGTGACTTCTGGGTATTACCAAGATGGCAGGTCACTCATTTCCAGTTTCTCTCGGTCTTCCAAGATGGCGGCCATGCATGTCAAATTCCCGACCCTGGGGCAACGCTTAAATGTCAAAATCCCTACCCAGGGGAAGGCACGCTCAGTCAATTTCCCGTGGGTAGCACCCCCCCCCCCCCACCCTGGGGCTTAACATTGATAGGTGCATTATCTGTTATCCTCCATGTGTTGCTATGCCGCTAACTTACGACTCACTCACCTAACATTCAATAAAGGAGATTATAGTCGCTTTTATTGAATTGTTCTTTTATATATTGTTTGCTTTTCCAGTTTGAGGCTAATGATAGTAAAAAAGAGTCCGAGCTATATCACAAGTGTTTCTTTACACACATTTTCCTATATAAATTATTATTATGTCCAGTATCCCTGGCGGAAAAAATTAACCATGTGCTCTACCTTTTCTTACATTTTTAATTTTTTCCTTTTTTTTCTTTCCTTTTTTTGGCTCGTTTATGTCACCTGATATGTGACCTGCAGTAACTGGTCGAATTTTCTTTCCTACACTTTCATTACCTATGGGTTTTAATTACATACCCGGTCAGCACTGGATGAAAGTTGCAGCTGTCTAACTTTCTGACACTGCTCAGGGCCAAGTGTGGACAGCCCCCTAAGGTTACACTTGGTACTCGGTCCTGCCTACCGACACAAAGTAGTGTTGTGTTCACACCTTGAATACCCGATGTATGTACATAGTTATTCTAGCTCCAGCCTTTTCCAGGCTCCGAAACAGTCGGGTCCGCGAAGTTGAGAAAGCGTGAACACGAAAATAAAACGGGAGGAAACTGGGGAGAGGAAAGGCGGCGGAACTCGCTCTCTCTCTCTCTCTCTCTCTCTCTCTCTCTCTCTCTCTCTCTCTCTCTCTCTCTCTCTCTCTCTCTCTCTCTCTCTCTCTCTCTCTCTCTCTCTCTCTCTCTCTCTCTCTCTCTCTCTCTTTCTCTCTCTCTCTCTCTCTCTTCCTTTTTCCCGCCACCGCTCCCTTTTCCCAGACCACGCGCTCACATTTTCGCGTGCCTTTCACTGTCGCGTCATCTCTACTATCTGAGAGCCTGGATCGAGATATTCCAGTTTGCCCTGTCAGACTTCATTTTGAAACATGAGCTTAGCAACGAGTACAAAACTGTGAAACTGCCCCAGAATAAACAAAACCCGCGGGTTTGCACACAGGGACCCGATACCCACTTTTGTGCCCGAGTACAAGGTCTCGACCTTTCACTCGGGCACCGGCGGCATTGCGCCTGAATTCTATAGCGTGGTACTTGAATAAAGGTTGTGTTCAGCAAGTAGAGTACTCGACAACATGCCCGGGCACCACTTCCGTTTTAACGCTGCATAAGATCCACTGCTCCCGATTTGATTTCACTCGCTCGTCTATGCAAAATACTAGTGTTTCTACGTCACTTAACAATCCGGTACACCTCTCTTTCAAGGACGCTTATTCTCAGCGCTTGATCGAAGGAGACTCGAGTAGTGACTCTGATTTTTTTTTTAAAGCCTTCTCCTAGCCGCCGCGTTCTTCAACTACCATGTCTGATGTTTGGCTTCTCCCAGTGCTTCTGAGCAGAGTATTTATATCTAAAAGAGCCTCAGCTCGTTGGTGCTGTATGGACCAAATGTCCTACACGCAAAGTAGCCAGAGTTTTTTTCTGACTTATGAGAGAGGAAAGTTACTTTGTTACTTTGTCTTGTCAGCTGCATGATATCCAGTTCTCTTCCAAAGAGATAACTATTGAGAAATACGTTCCATAGAAAGATGTTTTGTGCTTAAAGAGGCCGGCTGTCAGACTATACTTCTATCTTTCTAGCTGACTACTTATTGAACTATATTTTATACTCACGCTTGTTGAAAAAGCTTTAGCTCAAAGAAATTATCTAATTTCCATAGGTACAGAGTACGACCATTATTATGGCAGTACAAACGTCTGGATGCACAGAGTATAAAATAAATAAAGCCTTGGCTGGGCGGCAAACCGTAACCAGCCGCAGCATCGACTAAAATTTGTCCATTGTCTCGAAATTCCCAGGAGAGACTTAAGCACAAAGACCAGAAAGCTTCGGAGTCATGTTAAAATGTTTTATATATCAAACGTGGGCTATTCATGGGATGATTTATAATAAGTCTTTGGACGCGTGCTCCCCGTTGACAACTCTTTTGTACTGAAACTCTATATTATCGCAAAACATGAAACTAGGAGTCTATCTACGGACCCGCCTTGGACTGGTTACATTTTTGGCTTTTTTTTATCGCTAACGACGAATTTCTTTTCGTTTAGTACGGTCAACAGACACAGTCTGAAAAAAAAAACGTCTTTAACGGATAATAACAAATCATTTCATGTCGGTCATAAGTGAGCTAGGAATTCAAAACATGCTTCAAATAAAGGTATATAACTGGGTAGCGTAATTATTTTATTCTTGAATTTAAACTTCCTGCCGCGCTCAATCTCAAAATTTTTTAATTAAAATCCGGCCGTCTGCTGTTTTGCTCTTTTCTCTCACTTTATAAACATTTTGTAAGAAATTCCTTCGAACAAAAGTTTTAATAACCTTGATCATTATATGTAACACTCTCATGCACTGCGGTGGTTGTTTTCAAGACGCCATATCTCTCAAACTTACTTTGGTTTTAGGCGTAATTTTATCTTTATACACTGGCTCGGCCAAACCTAAGTGTACCTTCAGCTTTTAGCGTGAAGTTTACTTGTTCAAGGCCAATTTCAACTGAAAACCCACGTTTGTGGTCACGTAATTGACTCATTAATAATTGGATAAACCACTGAAAAATAGAGCGATTTTACTTAACCCATGAAATATATATTAAAATACTAACCACTATCACTAATTCTATTGTGTTTTTTTGTTTCCCTGTTGCTATTTTTTGCACTTACTAGTTGTTATTATCCGTTTCACGGATCAGGTAAAATCACTCTATCCTTTCTTGTTGCCTAGATGTGTGAATAGAAAAGTGCGTAAGAGTTTTTACAACTTTATTAGCTTTCGTTGTCAGTAAAGGAACACACTTAGAACTGATTGGCCAGTCTTGTTGTTCCCCCTGTGTCAACGACAATTACTTTAAATAATGAATCTATTCGTTTCTAATGAATTCCTTTATTAACCAAATCACACAATTTACAAAGCATAAGTCATTAGCCTTTGCTAAGCCGACGTATTTGTACGCTTTGAAGGACAGCTTGTCGACGTTGAGCATCTTAAATCTCAAATGCAAGCTTCTTCCGACACTTTTGTTGCATTCTTGTGACACCTAAGGGGCTTGAAACGTTCCCTTTCTCTCTTGCGGCTTTGAACAAGGTTTGGCTTAAAACTGTTGATGAAACAGTGTTTCGCGTACTGTAAACGATGTAATCGAAATAGAGTGCTTGGTCAAACAAATCAACGAACGCGCTTTAGTTCCAACTGAGGACAGTTCGGAGCTCAAACAAAAGTAAACTTTGGGCCTGCATTTTACAGTTTCAGTGTAAATGCCGCGAATCACACGTCGTTAAAAAGTGAGGGAACTAGTCGGAGTCTGTTGGAATATTTGCGTGCGTTTTGGACCACGAGAAATATATCATTCATTAGCTGGAGAATTTTTCATCATCTGAACGAGGAAAAAGTGGTAGAAGACAGATATCAGCTCTGAAGGGCACAGACATCTGTTGCATTGCTTTCCTTCAAACTGCTCAGACTGCTAGGAGATATTGATTTATAGATACGATGATATCGACAAAATTAGAGGTACCCACTCAAAACATAAACACTCATCTTGTTGACGCATACGTTGCTTTGCTACTACTCATAGTTTTTCTCTCGTTGGTTGGTAATATTGTCGTCCTGACGGCCTTATACACCCAGCAAGCAAACCTAAGAAACAGCATGGACCTTTTCATCGCTAACATGGCTGTGTCGGACATTATTTCGTCGTTTTCTGCAACATTTACTCTGAACAATGCCAAGTTACACTGGAGCAGCGGAGCGGGAACTTGTAAATTGTGCTATTATCTTGTTTTCGTGTCGTATGCGGTTGTCATTTTAACGCTTTGCTTCGCAAGCGTGGATCGTTGTTTTGGAATTTGCCTTCCAACCAAGCACAGGCAAGTTTTTCTCCTCAAGAAACAAGTGATTTCCATCTGTTTGATATGGATTTTATCGTGTGTATTGTTTGCACCATATATTTACGCTTACGATGTTAAAGAATTCAAACTTCCCAACGAGAACACAAAAGAACTATGTACGCAAACTTGGTCTTCTGACAGCGAGCAAATATACTTTACTTTAGTCATGTTCTGTCTGTTATTTCTGTCACCAATCGCATTGTTTGTCTTTGTTTTCTTCAAAGTCTTCCAAAAATTAAACGAACCAAGAAGTACAGCTTCCGGAGGCAACGTTATTCTTCACAGAAAGAGAAAACGAATGACGTTGATGCTTTTTTTGATGGTTACTTTGCAGTATGTTTGTTGGAGTCCCTCCATTATGGCTAACTTAGCTCACATTTTTGGAATTGAGACAACTCTTAGTTATTTTAACCTGTGGCTGGTTCTTGAGCTGCTGCATTTTCTGCGTTGTCTGGTTTATCCATCGATTTACTTTACTATGTACCTAAATGTCCGCGAAAGCCTAAAGGCACTTATTTCTTTCAAGTCGTCATCGAGATCAAATCCCGTTAACAGCACAGCTGCAACTCAAGCGAAGGATCTTTCTCTGCCGTCGTCTGTGCCAGTGTCTTCGGCAGCATCTGATCGTTCAGCCTCCTATGTCCCAGATGATGAAATGTACACGAGTATGTAAACAAAATCTACACTCTGGAAACCATGGCGACTGTTTTTACTCATATATCGCTTTATATATATACTATATTTGCAATCACTTGCCTTGTTGTTATCTCAATAAATACCTGATGTGCACTATAGGGAATGAAGTTTTTGTTGACAGTAATGTTCACTACTGTGTTTTGTTAGACCACTGACATGTTGAAGAAAACGCGGGTCTGAACTTCAGTCAAATGTGACAAGTGAAAAATTCAAATGAAACGAAAGTTAAACCCAGCCTCGGCTTCAGTCACTCTCGACGATCTCGGATGTGACGTCACCTGTCAAGCTTGTCGAGAAAATTCGCGCTAGGTTCCAAGCCTCCTCTGGTAACCCGGATAGCGCGAACTGGCCTGGGTACGAGGCTGAGCTAAACCTAATTCGGCATTGCAAATGAGACACTGATTCAGACTTAGTTCATACTATACCGGAGAGCATTTGCGCTGGCAGGAAGACGATAACTGATGGTGCTCTGTTCACATATATAAGAAACGGTGATTTCGACTCAATTTCTGTAACAGAGGGAAGCTTAGCCTGCGTTGCAGCCGGCCCACGCGTTATCTAGAGTGTCTGCGACGCATGCTAAGCGAAGATGCGTCGCGCCGATCTCTAAAGCGGAGAGTTACATCAGAAAGGTGTTCGTGTCGGCACGGAAAGCTTTCCGGTATGGTGTGAACATGGCCTCGGTCCTGTCGGTCCTCTCTTTTAAGACTCCATCTTCTCATTATTCCTCACACCTACATCGTTCCCAGAGTCCGATCCAGGGGAAAGTAGGAGAGGACCCTGGGAACAAAGTTGTCCTCGCGCATGCACCTCGTAAACGACACATAGATGGGTGAGTAGAGCGTGAGCATTTTCAAAACTCGTTGGCGAACTTGATTCTTTTTTCAGACCCTGCTCATGAACGAAGCAGAATGATTCACTACCTGCAGACATGTGCATGGAAAAACGGTTTAGAGGACGTCAGTAATATTAGAAAGAGAAAGATCTGATGTAAACATGAACCGAAACGTGGAACAACAATTCCGTTTTACTATTTACTTTAGAGCGAAATTCGTTTTTTGTTCCCAAGTTTGGGAACAAACCTTGACTCTGTGTGGTGTTGCGCGGGTGTCGCGTACCTTGATGAAAACTGGTCGTTGTTCTTGATTAGTCGTCATGTCACTAAATTGGACTTCAATCGACCTCTAAGACCTTTGAATGTCTGATTTAACCCCCAGCCTCTGCTAAATGTTGATATAAAGATACATCTATCCCTAAAGTTCATAACGGACGTAATATTTTTAAACCCCGCACCCCTCCCCAGATTTGAAAGGACGTGCCATGCGGCTTTCATTCCCAGGAGAGCGTCGATAAAGCTTCCACGCAGAGAACGTTTTGGTATTTTAAATATTTTTAAGGATATAAGGACGATTGTATATACACAGTGAAGTTCCAGATATTATTTTAGTGGTAGGTTTTAAGATCCTCAATTATGACAAAATTCATTTGATAAAAAGTCTATTTGAGATTCGTTGTTTCTTTACTAAAACTGTAGTCAGTGTCTTTTATGGTGAATATTATCTCTCAGTTTAATTGTAGCACGCTTCTGCTCTTAAATTCAATTTTAAAACACTTGAGTTCTTCCTGTCACTTAATGTATGACTAGCCTACCTAGATAATTATCAGCTGCTTAAACTAACGAGACAGTAGTCCAACGATTAATAGCATTTAAACTCTGAGCGTTTTACGTTAAACTTCTGGCTCAGGTTGTTCAAACGTTTGCTATCCACCGGATAAATTACTATCCTGCGGATTAGTATTCAGATTAGGGAAACCAACTGCGTTATCCATTGAATGGCGCAAGACTTTAGTACCCAGCAAAGAGCGCTGTTCACCATTTAGACAACAGGGGCCCGAGGTTGACTGAAGTTATGTATGCTCTAAACAAAATAAAGTCACGGTACAGCTGACACAGCAGTATATCTGAGTATATTAGTGACCACCTCCTAAACACTGAAACTAGGTGAGTTGGCCTCTGGTCTTCTTCAGTCACACTCTATAATTCGGCATTCAGAAGTGCGCGCTTTGAAAGAGATGTGTTTAAAGGTTGTCGTAAAAAAACTGAATTAGGGTACAGATATCTTATGGCTCCGCTTGAAAGAGTTGTTCCTCAGAATAATTCGATAGTTGTCTCCGTCACAAGAACGTTTATTTGCCTTTCACCCGTTACAATTTCCTCTCAGGCCACGCTCTGCGCGTCACATTTTGCAACGCCGCTAATTCTTCCTTTTGCTGTGTTGGAATGCAAGCTCACTACCAATTGCAAAACCTCAGCTGAAACGTCCATTTACTCCTCTGCCTCCAGCAATATAACATGTTTTTTTATGCTATTTACGACACTTGCAAAGACTGGACAAAAAAAGTTAAGAGTGACGCAAGGCGCTAAAGCGACGACGCTCAAATCGTTTTTATTGGTAACTATTCATGTTTTATAAATGAGATTCAGGAATTCAATAGAAATTAAAGGAATATGTATAATACCACCATGTTTCCGGTTGACAAAATATCACCTCTTCTCCTAAGAGCGCATCGATCAAAAGGCGGACAGAGATATCAGCCGAGTTACAACAATAAGAATGAAACACTGTTTAAAACTTCCAACTCGCGGGGAATAGAGTCTCTTCATCGTTTTCGTTCAAGCCAAAGGTATCCTCAGTGTAAGTTATAATGCAAAATTTATAGCAAATATTATCACAATCAACTAGATTTGCCTTCTCAAGATCGAAAGGCGGTCACAAATGTCGGAAAAAACTCGGACAAAGCCTCGCCTAAAAATTCGACCATCCTGGCGAAGAAATTCATCAGATCCACCCACTGAAGAGAGCAGCGAAGGAGATGAATCTACTGGCCTCGATTTACTCATGTTTCGAAAGGTTAGTTGGCGGATGAGACCGGCAGTTTTATAAACTGAATTGTCACTACATTTGGGTTTTAAAATGACTTATTAATCAGTCAGCTTGTGCTCCTGTTGGAAACGATCTACAATAGAACTACCATCAATGTCTTTGAAATGACGGAGTTACAGAGCCACATTAAACAGTGCAGCAGCGACTTTAACAGTAGTTTTAGAATTAAGACTTATTAATTAGCATATTAACTAGCTCACTTCATACACATATGAGTGGACAAGCCAATATTAGCAATGTGTCTTTTCACTCACGGGAAATATTTTTCCATAAACCTCCACACAGAAACGAAGAAGTGGTCAACGGAAGTTGTTGAACATTCCAGTGGAGCCATTTTCTGTGCGGAAAAGGGCTCTTTCTGAAACTGTGTAACTTTAGACAGATTGTTCGATTCTAATTAATTGGTTGATTAACATGGAGTCAAGCTTAATCCGCGCTACGATCGAATGACGGCCTCAGTCTACATTTATGATACAGACTATAAATACCGGCATACCACAAGACTGACGCAGGTTTCTTGAGAATGCTTATTAATACTTCCAGGTAGCTTAGCGCAGATCCCAGGGCGCAGATAATTAGTTTCTTAGTTTTGTAACTGTCAGGGCTAAGGCCAATCACTAAATGCACACCCAGTCTGATGCACACCAACTTTTTAAAAACTTTATGCATTCGTCTATGAGTGCAAAACTGAATCATTCTGTTATTTCCTCGTGACACTCTAGAAAGCAAACCTTTAAAATCGACGAGGTTATTCGTCCCAGCTTCCTCGTTTTCCTGACACGCAAGGACTGAGAAAATCAACACGGTCATTTTAGTTCAATCAAATACACACTACAGCGCCTGAGTATAAAAGCAAATAATCGATTTTATCCTGTTATCCATGCGTGTAAATGATATATATTTAAAAGGCTCTTTGCTACAGAGCAAACAAGAAGCTGGTTATATGTAGTGCTTCAGACAAACCTGATATTTAATTGTTAATCCTTGGTAAAATCATCAACCCCATGCAGATATCTTAACCTCAGTGTCATGTACTTGAGTGACCGTCTCTGCCCCCCGTAGGTTACTTCATATAATCTAAATTTTCGGATTTCTATTTCGTACGACCTGGTTTTAATGACGAAGCAGAGACACTTGGGACGTTGGGGAACGTAACACCTGTAGAGAGAACGAGATTTGACTGAGCTCCATCCAAAAATTCGGAGATTTAGTTAAACCGAGTACAATCGGCTGAAAGTACACAGGTCTGGTGAAGGGCCTGAATTGCCCAAGAGAGCAAAAAGCATATTAACCGCGGAGCCTGGACTCTGATCGTAAAACTTCTGGCTTGTTCAAAGGGAAAAGAAATGGCTGCCTCAGGAATCCTACCTAGGGCCGATTGTGTCCAGACAAGGCCTAGTTGATTGTAGTAAGTGTTATTTAACTGCACTAAAAAAGCAAATTTTCAATGATAACCTACCGAGTTGCGACGCTTTGCCAAGTTATTAATGTTGTAATCATATACAGAGTTAGTGGTTTTGTCATGCAGTTTGGCTGAGTTAACAGGATTTTTAAGGAAGCTTTATGTTAACACTTTCCCCTAAATAGCAGATAATACGCTTTCTCTAAGATATCGGTTAACGCGTAGTTCTACATTGAACTACAGTCATTCCAATTTTATTATAGGAAGGTGTTCCGAGAATTCTTACCTACGTGCTTCCAAAAATATGGTAACAAAATACGGGTTAAAATTTTTTACATGTGTGTTTTACATCTGAGCTTGCCAAGAACGTGTTTTCTTTGTGTTATGTTTCATATGAACGGCCATTTGTAATCGCTTGTCTGTGCATGCTTCTGTATTTGGTGAAATTATCATTTTATTGCGACAACAGGGAATTTATACTATTAATATTGTAGTTTTAAGTTCAATTAGGTGTAAACTAGTATCACCGATAACACAATAGGTTTTTCGGCAAAAGCAAATAGGACAGTCTACCAAATGATGGAGTTAACACACGATAGTGTCACTTCAATGCAAGTATTCTTAGTTATAAAAGTCTATCCAGCTTTCGGTTGATCATTCATTCAGACACAAAATAAAGCAAAGATGTTGCTCGTTTTATTAACCCGTCATTTTTTATAATTAGCATAATCATGTCTCAAAAGTGGAAAAGTCCTTTGTTTTTATTTGAAAGCGGGATAAAACCAGGACAATAGAGTCACAACAGAAATAGCCGGCGTGTTCTTTTTGAGGTCGACGGGCAGTTATTTCTTCTCCCAAAAGCCATAGGTGTCTTTTGTTTGTCTCCTTTAATTGATTGGCATAGAGTACTAAAGTGATTACGTCATAAAAATTGAATTTGTGAAATTACGGGATTCGTCAAGATATTCTGAAAGAAACACATCTAAGAGGCCTTCTTGCCAAAAACTAGCATTGTGGGGCAAATTGTCTCTGAGATATTAGCCCAGTTATGCTCTGATGACTCCATACAAATCCTTCTAAATTTGAGTCTGTTCATAACATTAGGAACAGAGTCAAATTTAGAAGGATTTGTATGGAGTCATCAGAGCATAACTGGGCTAATATCTCAGAGACAATTTGCTCCACA
>JBBMOI010000010.1:19710000-19792500 GCA_038088405.1 Porites divaricata | reverse complement strand
GGCGTTTTCTTCGGGCGCGCGAATGTTTTGCTCGCGAAAGCGCATGTTGAAACTCGAAAAGAGGGGAGAAAATGGGGCGAGTCATCGAACATAAACAAGCAGCTTTCGCCCGCCCAAAATACGCCTGCACTGCAGGCTATATTCACAGATAATATTACACGGGAGAGAATTCCAATCACTGTCGTAACGGTTAAAAACGAATACTTAAAATAATCAGTACGAAAGTGGCTGAGGCCTTAAAATGGTGTTTCTTATGTCAATTTTCATACACCAGGAATCTGTTCACCATAAGGATTTAGACCTCAGTCCAAGACTGGAAAAGAAGATACTGATTGGAAAGCAAAAGAGCAAGGTACAGTCAAGTGTAGACTACGAGTAGTCCCCCATTTTTCCTTAGGGATAGTAGAGCGAGCAAAACGCGAGCGCGCGTGAAAATCTCCCCACGGGAGAAAAGGTGACACGCGGTATTTTTCTCTCTCCCCACCGTGTGTCACCTTTTCTCGCGTGGGGTGATTTTCACGTGCGCTCGCGTTTCGCTCGCTCTACTATCCCTGAGAAAAATGGGGGACTACTCGTAGTCTAAGTCAAGTGTAATACTGTTATGTTCCACTAAAGCCCTTATTGTGCAATATTATGAATAGACCCTATTCGCCATACCCGCCATCTTTGAACGGTCATCTCCATACTCCAAACTGACATTTCCCTCTCACGAGATATTCTGTAGCCTGCGCGCAAACGAAATTAAACTCTGGTTAACTCCGTCTGCGAAACAGCACCGAAATCCTTGTTCTGGACTTCCAGCTGTGTACCCAGATTTGAGTACGCGCCACGATTGGCCAGTTAAAAAAGGCCTTTGTTTTGTTTGTCGTGATCGCCAATCAGGTTGAAGGGAAATTCGAAACGCACTTCCGGTAATTCGTTGAGTCCGTTGGGGGTCCAGAACAAGGATCTCTGCGCTGCTTCGCAGACGGTACTAATCAAAGTTTAGTCATCGTCTGCACGCAGGCTAGATATTCTGAGACATTTCCCTTTTCCTACATGAAATTTCTACTTGAGAAATGTCCTTGAAAGTCTAAGTCTCTTCAATTTTTACGAAAAAAAATTCAGTAGAGCGAAAGTAGGAATCAAACTCGGAGCGTTTAATCTGCAGGCCATCACCTATACCACTAAGGAATTGCTGACGACTGATGGTTTGATTTGTAGATATATAGCTAACCTTTTATCGAGTCAGTGCTTAACCCTAATCACTATTCTCAGGGCTTAACCCTAACAGTATTGATAGTCAATGCGGTTCATAGATATGCTTTGTGTATGAATAATAATGTGTCAACGTAATTTTGAAGTAAGGAGATGAATGAGTATTAACCTCTTTGAACGTGCTTAAGGCCTGATGGGATAAAAACGATGTCACGTGGTTTCTCAAGGGGCAAACAAACGGTAAAACTTGTCAATTCAAGAAATTGCGATAGAGTTTGCTTATTTTAGACAACAGAAAATGAAGAACTTTTTTATCTTTAAGGTAATAATGACAAACCGTGGGTGGAAGTGATCATGCATTGTTACTTTTTAAATGTAGTAGTGACCGTGAATGTCCTCATAGCAGATAATGATCGCGTAATACTTTTCGAAATTCGAACTCTGCTTTTTGCATGGATATATAATTAAACCGTCGTCTCGTTTTGAGAGAATAACCAAACTCGACAGCGATTACTCGTATTGGCAAATTTTATGGCTCATTTGCCCCCTGAAATACCACGTGAAGTTACTTTTATTCCCTCAATCCTAAGGCGTGAGCAAACATGGCGGGTATCGGAATAAGATCTATGACTGACAATAAAAAACATACTTGATTTCACTTGATGTGCAGAACTGCTGTCAGAGTGCTCGATTTGAAGAACGAGAGTGGGAATACGAAAAATACAATGTCTTATCAAACTGAAGATTAGACTACGCACAATTATTAAGATATAGTTTTGTTCTACACAACTGGTGCAGAACCTTCCAGATAAAAGAGCCAGGAAGAGCCGAGAAGAGTGCTGCGCCAGTTGTGTAGTACGAGACTATGTCAAACTATATGTAATGAGATGTCCAGTAAAATCCTCAGTTAGCTCTCATAAAGAGACGGATCTATGTTATAAGCTTTGACCTGTGTTAATGTCATAGGATCAACTGGATGTAGATAATGAAAGTTCCCTCAGCCCGCGGCAAGATAAAAGAAGCCCATTTTCACTCCCTAAATTCGGTGGTGGCAATAAGACAGTAAGTTTCAGTCTAAACACCGATCCAAAGCACCTTTCTAAGGCAAATCGTACCATTCTTATTCATTCGAGCCATTCGTTCGTGCACTTTCTTCACGTGAAAACGGGCCTCCTTACTCACATTCAGACTCAGAAACCAGCTGGAGCTGGAGCCTAGGATGAGAAGCGATAAACTATTAACATGCAGGGCGTAGCCAGGATTTTTCAAAGGGGGGGGGTCACAAAGGCTACTCACCAGATCACCATCCGGGGATCGCCGACTACAAGAGCCGTTGACGAAAATACTTTACAAAAAAACAAATTTTAAAAAAGTGGGCTTTTCAACAATGGTTTTTACGGCCAAGATATTGTCATAGCGTTTTCGCCACCTGAATATTGTAGGTTGTTTGCTCAAAAGAAGGCCTACCAAGGGGGGGTCACGGGCACCCCAGGACCCCCCCTAGCTATGCCCCTGACCGAGCAAATGACTGAAAGAAATAAGTCAAGACAAGGTTATGAATCCCAACTGGACGGAAGCAAACCTGAATTGGCTATTAACATGCGTGGGCGAGGATTTGCCTGAACTCCGGACTACGACCGAGAAGAAATCCAGCTATTGCGTGAGTTGTACTCGAAGCCTCCTGATTTGGCAAAAAAAAAAACATCTCTAGAATTCGACGAGGCATTCATGCCATCCTCTCGTTACCTCTTTCGTTTCTCTGACATCAAATACACGTTGCTGTACGTACAATGTAACTGACTTCTTGGTGCCTTGACTTCCAGTTAAATCCTCGTGTTTGATATGTTTTACATGAAATAACTAAGAATTTAATCTCAAGATTGGAATACAAAATACTGAGTCCAAGATGGTTCATTCGCTAGTGCAACCCGCGCAGTGTTTATTTGTCTTGTCGGGCAACAGTCTCCTCCCCAGACGAGACAAATAATAGCTGCTCAGTTGTAGGCTATTCCTAGTCCACGAAGCAGCAGTCATTTCTTTCCAGTGTTAACATTTATTACAGTCAAACCAAGTCAAGCGTACCCCCCAAGAAGACATTAATGAATTTATTATTCAAAAGTTGAATCCGTTGCTAGTTGTAGATTTCAGATTGATCTCTGCATTCTTGCATGTGTAATGAGCCATGAATTCACACGCGAGGCAGTTATGAAATTTCTACCAGCTCCGTTTTCCTGAATTTGATGTAAATGTCTTCTAAGAATCTTAATCCATTCAAAGATTTTCAATCTGACCAAATACAGAGAAGTTCTCGTAAAATATTGACTGCTCATTACGCATGCAGAAATGCCGCTTTGAATTTGACACCAGTTACGGGAACGACTAACGGATTCATATTTCAAATAATCAATTCATTAATAGAATCTTGGGGGGTACGCTTGACCTGTTTTGACTGTAATACCTCGCCCCAGGAAACGACTGCTGCGAAGACTAATTGGTCCCCCTGGGATCCACCACGAATTCGATTCTGTTGGGGATGCATATTTTATCGGATATTTTTTTTGAAATGTTATGTTGATACAGTCTTATAAAGAAGTTTAAAAAGAAATACTTTTCGTTGTTATTATTTTAATCCCCTAGGCGGACTCTGAGGGCTTATCTGATAAGCAGCAAGACACTCCAAAAACAGACAAAAAGAAGCAATACAAGCAGCAGAAATCAGCAGATTCAACTTGTCGAACAACGGTAAGACAAGAGATGCCGACATCGAGCACTCAGTACCAGTACAATACGCAATATTTAGAATTATTTTAACTCATTGTTTATCTTACTGAGTTTGGATGCACTGGAAGTCTTTCTGAAGGTCCTATTCTAGTCTCCGGCGCATGCCCAAAGGATCACGACATCTTAGTGAAGCTCACAGAGCATGCGCAGTTGTTCACCGCGTGACATTTTGGACACGCGCCAGCCAAATAAAAAGCGTGCTTTGGGGCATTTTCTACGGTAGTCCGTAAGTGACATTCTAAGCAAAGTAAAAAAAGTGCATTAAAATAAAGATTTTTTGGGGGGATCCAAAGTTTTATCCAGCTAACACGAATGTCATTATTCGGCATAGCTGTTTTCCTCAAAGTTATTGCTCCGGATTCAAAGTTATTATTCCGGATCCAGAGTTAATACTCCGGATCCAGAGTTATTACTCCGGATTCAGAGTTATTACTCCGGATCCAAAGTTTTTACTGTGGATCCAAAGTTATTACTCCGGATCCAAAGTTTCTTACTGCGGATCCAAAGTTATTACTCCGGATCCAAAGTTTCTTACTGTGGAACCAAAGTTATTACTCCGGATCCAAAGTTACTATTCCGGATCCAATGTTATAATTCCAGATCCAAAGTTATTACTCCGGATCCAAAGTTATTACTCCGGATCCAAAGTTGCTATTCCGGATCCAAAGTTATAATATCGAATCCAAAGATTTTACTCTGGATCCAAAGTTATTACTCCGGAAACAAAGATCCAATCCAATTTAATATTCCGATACGGAGTATGAACACGTGACATCCAGTTCACCATTCAACATGGCGGCGAGGGTGGGTAGAAAACGAAGACCTAAGACCCAAGACCCCAAAACGAAGAAACAACATCATTATTAATTTCCATGGTACAATTATTATGGTACAGTCATGCGGACACTTAGGGGACCATATAGAAAGTGTCCGTGGTAAGCGGATTCAATGTGGAGAAGATGTAAGACCTTTCTTTCCCCTGGGACAAAGCAAATTGTCCGTAATAAAGAATCGTGTTGTTTCTTACACTCCTCTAGTGTCTAGAAGTCGTTATAAGCAGTTTCGAGCCGTTTCCAAGTGGTTTTGAGGGGGAGGGGGGTCTTCGTTTTCTACATTTGGCGGGTTATGTAGAAAAAGAGGACCCAGGTCAATTTCATTGATAATTGAAGATCTTGTTGTTTCTTACACATCTAAGGTCGAGATACCCTTTTTCTAGCCATTTATATGGGGGGGGGGGGGGGGGGTCTTCGTTTTTGGGTCTTAGGACTTAGGTCTTCGTTTTCTACCAACCCATGGCGGCGGCTCAAGGTGAAGGAGTAGACGAAGTAACGTTTGAGTTTTCCTTCCGTTTGGTCCCTTAATTAATTTGATAGACACCACTAGTGACGTAAATATTTGGAAGCCATTTTCTATGGAAACCGACCAGTCTCCACGCTGAGAAAACTCGGAACGTGTTGTCCTGAAAAGATCTGCAACAAGATCTTCAATTATCAATGAAATTGACCTGGGTCTTCGTTTTCTACATAACCTCCCCCCCCCCCCCCCCCCCCTCAAAACCACTTGGAAACCGCTCGAAACTGCTTATAACGACTTCTAGACACTAGACGAGTGTGTAATAAACAACGCGATTTTTTATTACAGACAGTTTGCTTTGTCCCAGGGAAAAGAAAGGTCTTACATCTTCTCCACATTGAACCCGCTTACTACGGATACTTTCTATGGTCCCCTAGGTGTCCGTATGACTGTACCATGATAATTGTACCTTTGAAATTGAAATCGTGTTGTTTCTTACATTTCTCTGGTGTCTAGAAGTCGTTATAAGTAGTTCTGAGCCGTTTCCAAATGATTTTGAGGGAGGTCTTCGTTTTCTACATCTGGCAGGGTTATGTAGAAAACGAAGACCCTGATCAATTTCATTGATAATTGAAGATCTTGTTGTTTCTTTCACATCTAAGGTCGAGAGACCCGTTTCTAGCTATTTATGAGTGATTTTGAGGGGGGGGGGGGGGGGGTCTTCGTCTTTTGGGCCTTGGGTCTTCGTTTTCTACCCACCCCCGCCGCCATGTTGACTGGTGAACTGGATGTCACGTGTTCATACTCCAGTATCGGATTATTAAATTATTTAATTGGATTGGATCGGATCCGGAGTAATAACTTTGGATCCGGAGTGATAGCTTTGGATCCACAGTAAGAAACTTTGGATCCGGAGTAATTAACTTTGGATCCAGAGTAAAATCTTTAGATCCGGAGTGATAGCTTTGGATCCACAGTAAGAAACTTTGGATCCGGAGTAATAACTTTGGGTCCGGAGTTATAACTTTGGATCCGGAGTAATAACGTTGGATCTGGAATTATAACTTTGGATCCGGAATAGTAACTTTGGATCCGGAGTAATAACTTTGGATCCGTAATAGTAACTTTGGATCCGGAGTAATAACTTTGGATCCGGATTGGTAACTTTGGATCCGGAGTAAAAACTTTGGATCCGGAATGGTAACTTTGGATCCGGAGTAATAACTTTGGATAAGCAGTAAGAAACTTTGGATCCGGAGTAATAACTTTGAATCCGGAGCAATAACTTTGAGGAAAACAGCTATGCCGAATAATGACATTCGTGTTAGCTGGATAAAAACTTTGGATCCAAAACAAAAATCTTTATTTTAATTCACTTTTTTTACTTTGCTTAGAATGTCACTTACGGACCACCGTAATTTTCGACCCCAGAGCTAGATTCTTCTCGCTAGCGCCGCGGATCCAAAACTCAATTTTCTCGTAATGGTTTTTTTTTATACAAGTGAACAGGGAATGCACATGCGCAAGCTTATCTCAAGTTTCCTTGTTACCTTTTTCAGTCCGGCGGGACTGTTCCCTACCGCTGACTTAGCAAAACAAAGATCATCTTCTTTCCCAGGGTCTTCTTGTTTTCCAATATGGCGACGGCAGGGAAACGGGTCACTTCTTTCCTGTCGCCGCCATATTGGCAAACGAGAAGATCCTGGGGACGAAGTTGAACACACACTTAGAATTATACTGGGGTTCTGGGAGCAATGTTTATTCTTGCATATTGTTTGCAGTTTATTATTAAATCATGCTTCTTTTCATAACGACACCGTTTATACAAACATTTTTGTGAGGCGTGTGAAAAATTCAACGGAGATAAAAACTCGCTTTGTTGATGAAATGTAAATTATAGCATCGTTGTTGAAACAATTTATAGTTTTGAAGTAACTATCCAAACCGAAAACACAATATAACAATATATTTAATAGACGCCTGTTTGTCTAAGTGAGTTTTTTTTTTTTTCGGTTACCAAGACGAGGAAATTAAAACACCGAAAACCTTTATGATAACTACATTTCACAAAGTAACATTGACAACAAATGATTTTCATAGTGATCTGGGAAGTTAGCCTTAACTTATAGAAGAGATATACGGTCAAGAATTTTTTGTGTGAGTCCAAACCGTTTAAATTTTAATTGTGTTCCATTCTATCATCTGGGCATTACTTACTGCCAAAGATCATAAAATGATCCTGTTTTATTTGGTTCAGTGCCACAGCGAAAAATTATAATTATTATGCTGATTTTGTGGGTTTTCGTCTAGCGGACAAAAACAAGCCAGTGTCTTCTTAACTGACTTTTACAATATCACAAGAATTGTTTATGTACTCGCGTGAAAAAAAGCTATTTCACGGAGGAAAATGTGGTCCGCTAACTGATAAGATACCCAACAGGCAAATGCAGTAACATGGAAATTCTGGTCGACTTTCTTATCACGATGTTTGCTTTTGAGAGAAATCAGTTCCTCTTATTGGTCACAGAGATATCTAATCCGCCACTTTGATATCTATTGACAAAGTCTGAAGTGTTTGAATACTGCCATAAACCATAACATTGGACGCTTTACGTTATCGTCAAGAAAAGGCAGACAAGCGTTTGAAGTTAAATTTTGCATACTGGTGACACCTGGAGGAACTATGATGGAGGAATGCTTAAGCGAGAGTTTCCATGAGCCCTCGTTTTTGGCTGTTCCTTGCCCTGGTCTCGGAATAAAGGCGCGTTCATACTCGGACACCTCGATCTTCAAAAATATTCCTGAAAAAAATCGTAGCTATTCTCATTGTGAAGATGACAATTGCCGACTCTCGCCTCCTCCGAAGATTACGACAGCAGGTAGTATCGAAGGGTCAATCGATCGTGAGACTTCGACATTAAAAGCAAAACGGAAGATTTCACGCCAAAGATCGCCATTTAACAGCGAAAAGGCTTTCGACATTTTTTCCAAGTTTACAAAGAATGACATTGTGGCTAAAGTAACAGCAAACAGCCCCAAGTTACTAGCAAGGCGCACAAGGTCGAAGACAAAAGACAGTGAATGCCGAGAGACGGTTAGTTCAAGTTTGAGTTTTTATTCCGATCTTACAAAATGTTTGCACAGTTTTATCACATTGATAATACATTTTGTATTTTTTTCCCTCGTGATTTATCCAAGTGATAGAAATATTTACAGAATTGCGTGACTTTATGAGAAGCTCTGATTAGTCAGATCTTTGATTAGAACACCCGCTATGTTTTATTAGGAACCCTTAGATTGGACTCCAGAAGGGATAAAGGAGTTCATTTGTTTTAACTTTCTGAGAGTAATATAACGGCAATATTTTTACAAACTGATAGCTTTGTTTGTTGACACGGCACACTATCTATTGTTTCGTGAAACTATGTTCAAAGACAATTGAATAATCAGTTTCGGTTGAATAATTAGTTGTACTTTCTTTCAGTTCCCGAGTGCATTAGCGGTTGAAAGGTTATAGAAAAAGTTTACATTCAGTGTTCGTAATTAGGCCAGTTTGCCTTTCTCAATACTTGTTCGTTGAAGTTACCATACCGTTTCGGCTAAAGTTGTTATGATATCACTTTCGAGAGTTTTTCTATAAAAAAAGCCTCAAAGTTGGTTTCGCCTCCGACTACAGACGAAAACACGCCTGGAAAAGGAAGGTTGCTCACTTGATTTTTCGCTAAGACTGACGTCAATTCGCTGACGTCATTGTACCAAGATCTTAGTTATTAAAAATGTGCCCCTCTGATTTTGGACACTAAACGTGAACATAGCCAACGTTTTAGAGCGATTTTCGTATGACCTTGAAAAACGGTTTCGGCAAGTGTTCGTTCTTTGTTTCATCAGCCAATGGATGAAAAGATCAAAACATGGCCTTTTCGTTTTCCCGCCAAAGAAACCCTAATATGGAGAAGGCATTGTTCGATTGGCCAATCGTGTTGTAGTATGACGTCAAAGCGAAGTATCGGTGGATTTCTAGAAAGTTCTCGGGCATGAAGTTTTTTCACCTGAGCGTTCGCTTAACCAATGAAAAGCTAGGCACGTTTGTCTGTCCGTTCGATAAACCAATCAAATCGCTCTATTTCCCTTCGTTTGTCGTTTCTGTTTTGTTCGCGCGCTTTCATTTCAAGGTCATACGAAAATCGCTCTAATCTCTTCTCAGTCAAACTCAGTGACGGATCCAGGGGATCCCCGGGACCCCCCCCCCCCCCTTATTGTCAGACCAAACTGAGGCCCGAAGGGCCGAAAACAGTTTTTTGGAGACCGCCTCCCCCTTATCTAAGGGTCTGGATGCCTCCCCCCCCCCACCTCCCCTCTTATCTCAAAGTCCGGATCCGGCATTGAAATTGACTCGGTCGTAACGACGTCGTTGCATTGCGTCGGTACTTACCTAGCCGCTTTATTAATAACACCTGCCTTTTTGGCAGTAATTCATGACTGCATGTTACCGACACTGGTTATGGTTGTAAGTCAGTCCGAGACGGACAAATCGCAAATCGCGCTTGCGACGCATTTTAACACGAAATAATCAGAATCGGTAGGAACTTCCACTTTATCTTTAAGTTTGTCCTTAAGGATTTTTGAAAAGCTCCCTCAAGTTTCTTGCTCGCATATTTCGTCGCATACATTGACAGTCTGGGTGCAAAGAGTCTTGCGACCTTTCAGTTCCTCATTCCTCAGAGTTGTTTGCATTCCGAGCAATTCTGAATTTATTTACTTCAAATAAATGGCGACGCAAAGCTTAGTATAATAGTGAAACGAACCATTTGCCGATTTTAAAATGCCGTGTTCAGGTGACGAGATGACATGAGATGCTTCAATCAATTAAAGTGACGTATCAGACACTAAGAGATTTTTTCAAACATCCATCTACTTGTCGGATACGCTCGCATCATGACCATAGTTACTGGCAGTTTTTGTATATGACTAAATTATTTATAAATTTTCAACAATATGCTTTAAAAAAAACTTAATATCATTATACAAGTAAATAATAAATACCTAAAGATAACAATGGAAATTGTTCAATATAAACGTGTTATATGCAAGACCCTGAAAAAGGGAGGCCTGCCTTCCGAAATATTGGTTAAAAGATTATGTATTCCCGACTGTAAAATCAGCCTTGCTTTTTTTGTCCTATATTTTTACTTATTGCTGATTAGATCCTTTATTAGGATCCGGTCCTTCTTTTTTGTACGCTGGTTCTTGCTTAAAAAATTGAATTTGATATAATGAGGCATTATTCTGCCCTGATTACCAACTTATCTTTGAACATTTAACTGATTTTGTGTATTTGCCAGGTATTCCTTGTGGAAAATATTCAAGATGGATTGGAACCCGCGCTTAAGGTGAGCACATTTACGTCACTGCCCTTTGTCAGGTTAGTTAACAAATGCTGTGGGTGGATATCAGTTCTGAAGGTCCTGTGAGTCATTTTGAAATTGAAATCTTGCTTATATTTCTCATCTAAAACAGAAAGGGAAGTGGAAATGTTCACTTTCTTGCAGGAAAATTTCTCGAGTATTTGGCGTGCGAGCGGCTCAATTCTTCGACTTTTATTTCAATTCGTGCTTCTGACTGGTCGTGTGTCGAGGGAAATTCAAAACAATCCAACAATCAGAAGTACCCAGATCGGGACAGTTACACGTTATCACTGTGCTCTTGTTCCTCTTTATTTCGCGGGGAAAATCTATAGTGGCATAGCGAAATGTCGGCATTTCGGCTAAATACGTTATAAAAATTTATGCATTTGGTTCGGCTTATGTCAAGTTCGGCATTTGAGTTACCGCCAGTCTACCCTGCACGCAGAGTCTCCTTTGATCTTCCTAGATAAGTCGAGGAGACTCTGCGTGCAGGGTACCGCCAGTCTGTCCGCAGTCGTTTTCCCGGCTGAACCGATCCGATTTTAAATATTGATTGAGACGTCGACGCCGATGTCCACATGAAATTTAATCAGGTATCGAATTTGATTCGGCTCATGTGAAATACGGCTTCTAAACCAGGCCAAAAGTAATATGCAGGGGAGCTTAAGCAACAGCGTTTTTGAGCGATGGACATCAACCGGAAGTGGACGTTTTGGGCGGTGGTTTGGTTGAAACTCTCAGGTAAATCGTCCTTATAAGAGAAAAGAAACTTATCAATACAAATTTCTTAGCGTCAAGGCATATAGTAAGGGAGAAGACCTCACTTCCGGTTGACGTGTGTCGCTCAAAAACGTCTTTGCTTAAATTGCAACCTACTACACCGGAATCGAATCTCGTTATACCAATAGTAGCCTAATAGTGATACCAACGCTGTCCGTGCTGAACCACTTGGAGTAAAGAGAAAAGAAGGCATTTTCAGTTACGGAGGAAACAGAGATAATCAGAAATAAACTCTGCAAAGGATATACTAGCCAGTATAGCCTGGCCGGGCGTTACCCTTCGCCGTAATAAACGGTTAGGTAGCTGTTAGGTTACAAGAAAAACTGTTTGAATGCAGAGGTCCACGCAACGCAAACTGACTGGTTGCTCTTGCCGGATCCAGGCGCGGATCCACACCGGTTTCCATCGTTTTACGGAAATCGGTCAGATTTTTTACAAAAAATATTTTTTTCCGGAAAATGGTTTCAGGGAATAATTAATTTTTTTCCAATTTCCGGGCATTAGAATTAGAAATAGTAATAATCGCCGATTTGAAAGGCTTCATCCAAGGAAAATGGAACGGGCCAATATCCCGTCTGAATGACTCAGAAACCCAGGGAGATGAAATCCAAAAAAAATTCCCGGGGAAGTATACCCCCGGGTTCCCCTAGAAACTTACGCCTTTGGCGCTCGTTTAGAAAATCGGTCAGTATTTATCCTAGATCCGCCCCTGGGATCTCTAATTAAAGAGATGCTGTAGCCATACGTCATTTGATCTGTAAAATGAAACAAAACTGAATGCGAGGCTGGCACTACGGCAAAAGGCTGATTTATTATAGGCCAATGTTTCGGCTAACAAAATTAGCCTTCCTCAGGACCAGAGCTATTGCTGGTTTTCAGTGTCACGCCATTCAAAATAGATTAAAATAAAAATCAAAACCATTCGACAGATAAAGTCCAGAATCTTGGAAATGAAAGGAGGTAAATATACAAAGACCCTCGCCAAGATTTGGGTCGAAGGAATAATTCGTATGCGAGATATCCGAAGAAATGTTTTACCCAAATTTATAGAGCTTTGTATGGAGACGCCATGCTTGAGTTCATCCGGATGAGCTCCAACATGGCGGACGGAAACCAACAGAAACATCTGTTACCGAGTTTTGCTACAAAAGCTTGAATTTATTCTTCGAGAAACTCATAAACATTAAAGTAATACTTTTTCTAATACATGAACTGTTTAGATAGCAAAATTTCCTAAAATAAGTCATTTTTTTAACCTACATGACAGCTCTCTTGGCCGTCATGTAAATGCCGCGTCACGCAAAAGCTTAGAAATTCAAGCGTACTCTATCACAAAACCAAGAATCCTTTTGAAGCGAAAATTTGTATGAAAATTAGTTTTTAGCTGCTCTAATGCATCGTGAAAGTAAAAATCTCGGTAGGATCGATAGTTTCTTAGTTTGCATTTTGGTGACGTCATGTGAAAACCAACAATACCGAGAGAAAATATTTTTGGGTTATACAGTAGGTTATAAGCGACCACCGCTAAAATCTTGGCATTAGTTCAAGGGGCAAGTTCCACTTGTGGTAAATTAAAAGATCTGGAGATAAGATGACTGAGAATACTAGTGGCGTGATCTAAAGACTATGCTGCAGTCAGGTATGCAAACGTCAGTAAGGGCAAGCTAAGTGACATGAAGATAAGCGAGGGATAAAATAGATGGACAATTCGGTGATCCCTTTAGAAAGCCGGAAATTGCTGTATAATTTTTAATGTAAATAATGCTCGTAAGTGGAAAAAACATGAACAGCTATGCCAATTTTTATTCGAACAGCGGAAACAACGCTAATATCGATCTTTGACATCAGAAACATGCATTATATAAACATGACGTGGGAGGAGAGGGTGGTGTTGCTATTTGATCTTCCTGCCGGTCACAATCACACACAAGCGAGGCAGAGCATTGTCAAACATGGCCGCCCGAGCGTACGACGTGTGCAAATGTTTTCACTTCTAAATCGGCCATGTCAGAGCGAAAGATCAGCAAGGCTCATAAAAAAGACCGGGAATCAACTGTCTCTGCCGTAGACATCAAGTCTCTCACATCGAGTGAAAGTACCTTTTCTTTGAGGCCGTTGAAGGTGGGACAAAATATTCAGCTGTTAGACCGTAAATGATTTTATAATTGCCTTCTTAGTCTTTTCATGGCTCTTTAAGCTCTTATTGTTGGTCACGCTATTGAGTTTATGAACTTAAGGACTTCTACAAGTGAGCGTTACACTACGGAGTATTTGCTAAGCCTTAGCCTTAGCTCTGTTGAAGACACTTTCACAGCTGAGTACAGCTCATCTCAAACCGACATTTTTGCAAACCAAAATATTAGATTTCTTGTTTATATCCGAAATTGAGTTTCTTTGTTTGACCAACTTATCTATTATTTGCCTAAAAGATAGAATTTTGAGGGGCGAAAATGAACGTTGATTTGTTTCTGGATATGTCGAGAGTACATGTTTCAGTACAAGGTATCTTCAAATTCTACGTAAGCTTATTGTAAATTCGACCTTCCACTTGGTGTTATGTGTTTATCCCGCGGTGTCTTTCTTTCAATTTAGGCTTAAATTATGAAACAGTGTTGGCTATGTATCAAGCGGTTTTGTGCGCAAATTGTTTAGATGTTAGATAAATTACTGCCATCCTTCCGCTTTGGATTTATGCGAAAAGCTCTTATTAAAATAATACCGCAAAGTTTGTTTTTGCCTGCAGGAGGTTGTCACCGGAATTCTTCCCATCAGCTATGAAGATGAAATTGTGCAGAAACGGACACAAATTTTGAGAGACCCTCTTCAGATTCTGCTGGTTTTCCCGGAGGACGATGTTGTAGTAAGTGATCTGACTTTTAAACGTTTTCGTGTCGCACCGCAAAATGACTAAATGCATGAGGCGTTTTGCATTTTAACCCTAACAGTATAAATCTACGAGATTCGATGTCTTCGCCTTTGTTGTAACATTTAGATCAATGATCATGATTCCCGGAACAATGTGAGCACCATTTCTGCCTCTTGCCAACCAAGTGCGAAGTGGTGATTTTCTTTAAACAAGTAAGCTTATTTGCAGATAGAAAAAGAATAGTGTTGGTGTCAAACGCATCGATTTTTATCATGTACTTTACTGGCTTTGTATTCTTTGAATTTAAAACATAGCTTAAGAGAAATGTAATGCACATCTGCCTTTGAGGCAATTTTTCTCTAATTTCATCCCTTATAGCGTTTGAGTGTTATTTTCTTTGTTTTTACTTTCTAATCCTCGTCTGGACAATTTTCTTTTTAAGCAAACATGCCAATATTTCGATTCCGGTATTTAAAAAAATAGACATTGTTATGGACCCAATTAAAGTGAGTTTTTCATCTTCTTTAGGGTATATTTGAATTCTCTATCTCGAAACATGACCGAGTTTTGTTGATTCTAGATTAACAATTAATTATACGTAAGTCCAGGTTTTTGTCTCCTCAGAAGTATTTTGTTTTCAAAACAGGCAAATGATAGATATTAAAATTTCATGACTGCTGTTCGGTCTGGTCGTCGGCGTTTGCAGTGTGAATAGAACTCGTGTTTTGTTGCCGCTGTAGATTCTCATGTCGATGGAATTTTGCGATCCAGATGAGCCTTTTCAAATAAGAGTAAGTCTGCTAAAATTCTAAATGGGAGAAGCCCTGTTTCGAGGATTTGTATTTTTGATATGTCTGAGAAAGGTTTTACCATTCACGGTATTTAAACCGGGCGAAGCCGAAGCATTTACGTTTAAGGATTTTGTAACAGATATAAGATCATATGGAAGTTGATTTTGAATGGGTTTGTTTTTGACTTGAAGGTGCATTATAAACGCTTAGTTAAATTTATGTTTGGATTTTATGTTCTAAGAATTGTTCTTGACTTTTCCTCAAGTCAAAAATCACGATCATATCCCCCTACTCCAATATTGTGTGACATGTTCAAAACATTTTGGTTGTGACTTAGGTACTTTTAATCGAAGGAATTGTAGTGTTTATCAGCCTCTAAAGTATTTGTTCATATACATTCGAAGAAAACTTAGGCGAAACGTGACATTGAATATTGGAAAAACTTGTAAACAAAAATTTCGATTCCATATTCAGTTTCGCATATGAAAATTAATGGACACTGCAAATTATATAACTGCACAGGTGTTTTTAAGAATGAGACGCCTTCAGCGAGGATAGAAACAAATAAAATTTATTTCAGAGTTTTCTATGTTTTTAATTCATTTCTATCTCACACCTTAACACAAAAACGTAGAAAGTTTTCATTTTTTGTCAGAAGATCCTAATATTATTATTGTTTTAAAAAGTTTTTGACTTAGTCATGTCAGCTAGTAATTTTACAATTTACAGGTGCAAGCACAATAGCACTGATTCTACAAATGTGGTAAAATTTAGTTGTTCTAATACTGTATGGACCACTGGTTTTCAGTGTGTTACCTCTAAAATGCCACTCATTTTTTAGGTAGCAAGAGGTTAATCTGCTACTATTGGCATATGTTCATTTTCTGTAGTAAATAAATTGCATTTCTATACATTAGCATACAAATTTAATTACTGTAGTTCCTGTTTCTCAATTTTTAGTTATGGGTATAATAATATATTTAAGCACTAAAAGGATGATGAAGTGCCTGATAGGTTTTTTTTCCAGTTTCATTCTTTAAGGAAAAATGAAGTTATTAAGGGTCTTATCAGTGATACATTTCAGTGCAAGAAAATGTGTACTTTTGCTTTGATGGGGCATCCTTAAATTACTTCAAAAACTTCGAATCTTGAGTGTTGTAAAAGCTGCATGTATACCAGTAATTAAATTGTACATTTCCCTTGCTATAAATGGTAGTGAATAATTTAGGAAATACTGTTAGTAAACAAAATATAAACCTTAGTTATATTCCTACATGAGAAATTTCTGCAATTTGATTGGCTCAGAGCAGTGATATTTCAGCTTGATTTGAAATACCTACATGTGAAAATTACAAATCCTTTGCAGGTAGTAGTATAAACAAATAATAGCATGATTTGTAGTGATATTTGGCATAAATACCACTCATAATATTTCAAAATTGTCTCAGATTTTCAAAATATCACTCGTGGTGTCTATGCCAAATATCACTACAAATCATGCAATTACTCCTACCCTAGCTGAAGGAGCTAAATTCATTTTGTAGAAATGTTTTTAATGCCATAGTTTATCCGTAATTGTTGTTACATTCTGCCACTGACATGTATATTTGTATAACTGGTCTTAAGGATGTTTACTTGTTTAATTGTTTTTGACTACAAACCTGTCTTCTTTTATTTGATACTGGTTTAAAATGATATTTCTTCTGTTGTCTTCAATACAGACCCTTTTAAATAATTTCAAATTTAACAGCTTGCTTTTGATTCAAGTCAATTTTATAACTGATCTGTGTGATAAAAATATTCTTGCCATCATCTACATGTACATGGATTCTTCTTGAATATCAGAGCCAGATTTTGTTATTTCTTTCAGCTGCAAAAACTAAATGCAATTGTACATATATCATCGTAATAGTTTCAGAAGATTCTTCCCTTGCATCAAACTTTGAGCACTATTTTGAGTGCAAGATTTAAATGTTCCTGAAATTCTATTTCCTTGCTGAGCCTAGTTAGAATGCATGTCACACAAGTTGTACTAGGATAACTTGTTGTCATCTGGTTGCAGGAATATTTAAAATAATTCTATATCACGTTCAGCGACAATCAGGGACAAAAGTAGTTGACACACTATCTTAGTACAGTGCGTGCTATTACCAACAATTTCATTCATTCTTATTTCATTCTGTTGAAATGCTGTAAATCCCCCACACCCCGAATCAATGTTGTTTGTAGTAAAAGAAAGATGTGAGGGTCTAAAATACAACATTGATTTTAGGGAGAGGGGGTGGGGGTACACAGGGGGAGGGGACACTATGTCTTCTATGCAAAAAGGGGCCGTTTACAGAAGTTTCTCAACACTTTTGTCCCTCATTGTAGATAATCTGGTAGACTGCAAAACAGTCCGTATTATTGCATATTCAAGTAAGCGTGAGCAGTCAAACGAAAGGTCTGGAACGAGGCTGAAAACGGAGAGTGAGACTGGGGAGAGACGCTAAAAATACGGACTGTCCGCTTTGCATACATTATATTCGTTCGAATTACCCGCTTCCCCAGCCACGGGAAATTTTCCCATTGGCTAAATTCAATGCAAGCTGTCAACAAGCTGTCGAGTAATGTTTTCAACAAGTCATTTCGGGTGATGGCTGATGTTCATCCCCTGGATTTGATCGCCCAAGAACTTGGATTTGCTTTAAAATCAGAGCAGAGGGAAGCTTTCCAGTCACTGCTCAGGGGAAATGATGTGTTTTGTTTACTACCCACAGCTAAAGTGTACAACTCATATCTGAAGACCTTACTATCTGTGAAAATTCGACATCCTGCAAACAACACTTTAAGAGCTGGGCTGCAGGAAATAACCACATTCACGGACAATAATCTCACATGCATGCATGTAGTTATTCAGATCCAGGCATTATGGAGAAAATCAAAAAAACTAAAATCTTTGTTAAGTTGTAAGAAACAGAGGTCAAAGAAAATTAAAGCACTTTGCAAATGCATCTTAGATCAAATCCTATCAGGGACACGTACAGAAGCATATATAAACTACAGGAAATGATTACTCAGTTTCATTGCTTACTCCCTGTACATTTGTTGCAGCCAAATTATAAACCAGTTTAATTAATTTCCTGACTAAGGGTGTGTCTCTGAAATAAGAGCAGTCAGAAATTTGGGACATTAAACTCTTCATCGAAGACTCAAAATACAGACACATCTCTATTGTGACCAATTTTCACAGCCATACTGATAGGCAAACATAAATCTTGAAGGGATGGAATGTTGTTCATAAAAAATCTCACAAGGAGAGAACTTAATCTTTCTAATATGTTTGTTTACCATATTTGATTTATCATTGCATTGCCCATTTGATCCCAGAATTTTTTTCTTATGGAACACAAAAATAAAATTTTAGATCTTAAGTAAGTCAAGTTTACTTCATACTGTGCTATTGAAGAGTGATTGTTTTTTATTGCTTTGTTATTTTTTTAGGCCTTTACTTTCCCTCGTGAGCTTAGGACTATTCAGTCTACAGTTCCTCATGATGCTCTGTCCAAAGTTTCAAACTTATTCACACGTGAGGTATGTTTTATTTATTAACTTGGTGTGGCCCTCACTGAACATACAGTCACATGACAGTGATAAAATGAATAATAATAGTATTAGTAGGAGGAAATATCCACTGGCAAATGAAAGTGCAAATTGACCTTACTATATTTGACTTCCACTTGCTTTGAATAGACCTTTTTTAGATACCCACCATCTTTGCATGCACTTTAGGATTGAAAGGGATAAAAGCAGTGTCAAATGGGTTTTGAGGGGGATAAAATTTGCCAGTGTAAGAAATTGCAGTTGAATATGTTTATTTTCTTGAAATGAGATGGTGATTTAGTAGTAATTCAAAGTGTACGCTAAGGACAAGTTTTTGAAAAGTTTTACAGAGTCTGAAATTAACTTTTTTATCCGGGCGTCAAGTGACAACTGAAAAAAACTTCAGGCCCTGGTTGTTAAAACGTTGGATAGCACTATCCATCGGATAAATCTCTATCCAGCGGATAGCATAATTGATTTCCGTAAATTATACTTATCCGCTGGATAGTGATTTATCCGTTGGGTAGCGCTATCCAACATTTGAACAACCGGGGCCAGATGGAAGACATTTTTGTCTTTTTGCAGCCTTAAAACATTATCTTTAATAATTGTGAATGAATGCAAAAGTCGATCAGACTGCCATGTACCCAAAGGCATTAAATGATTTTGTAGCTTAGGTGTCTTAGTTGAAAAGGGATAGTCCCCAGTCAATGCTTTTTTAGGGACCGTTCATTTATTATCAGTTATGGGGGGTGGGGGGGGGGGTTGGGTGTTGGGGAGATTTGAGGGTGGGCCATGGAAAAAACATGGCTTTAAAAGGGGGTCAAAAGAAAAAAATATTGGGTTTAAAAGGGGTGGGGGGATGGGGTCAACAAAAAAATCCTTCAAATTTTACAGTGAAGGCATTTGTAATAATGCAAACAGCCTACCAGAATGCCAAAACCAGCATTTCTGACATTCAGAAATTTCAAATTATCCAGAGAAAGCATGCCCCCGGACCCCCCTACCAAAAAGGCAATTCTATCCCACTAAAATGCAAAAAAGTGTAAAAACATACCAAATCTATTCATACTCAGTAAGTCATTTTTCATTTTTTCTTTGACTTTTCTCTTTTTATTCTTTTTTTCTTTTTTCTTTTTCGGGGGGGGGGGGGGGGTCATCTTAATATTAATTTGGGATTCAAGGGGGGGGGCCACTCCAAGAATTTCTTATGAACTGGGGGGTCATCATATACTACAGGAGCTACCCGTCAAATCCCACCAGTCCCCCTCCCCCATTAAACAAAATTAATTCCTTGAGCACCATGCAGGTCAAAACATTGAAATGGCACTGAAAGTTAATCATGTCACTGGTGACCAGCCTTGAAATTCTGGTTGCCAACACTAAATTTTCAGTCACGGTGGTGACCAGCGTCTGCATTGATCGCAATTTCTGAACCTGTTTTATGCCATTGTTGCTTAGTGAGGACACTACTGCATCCAAAAAAGTAACAATGGTCACTTCCACCTGTAATTTGCCGATCATCGTCTTTAAGATATAAAGTCCTTCATTTTCTTTTGTCTAGATTGAACAAACACAACCACGATTTCTTGTATTTGCAATTTTTTTTACTTATTATTTTCCCTTTGAGAACCACATGAGATCTCTTTTATCCCTTCAGTCCTTAAGAGTATTCAAAGATGGTGGGTAAGGTGAATAAGGTCTATAGAATACAAGGTACTATGTGATTTTCCATGGTAGCATGGCCAGTTAGTAGTCGGAGAGCTCTCTGGACTTGCAATCCTAGGGGCCCATGTTCAAGCCCGGCACTGTTTTTAGGCAG
Source organism: Porites divaricata (assembly GCA_038088405.1). Lineage (NCBI taxonomy): Eukaryota > Metazoa > Cnidaria > Anthozoa > Scleractinia > Poritidae > Porites > Porites divaricata. The sequence goes on along the minus strand of JBBMOI010000010.1, from coordinate 19,771,983 downwards.
AAATGAGTTCAAATCATTGACAACACTTGCACAGTGTAAAAGCTGACTTGTTCGTTTCCACTGGTTGGCAACCAGTTTAGTGGGATTCTGTAACCTTACATAGCCTTCATACTACTAACTCCTTGCCTACCAGAGTCAAATACACCCAGCAAATGGCCAGACCTTCCTAAATGGCCAGAATTCATGTATTCAAAGCAACTCAAATGGTTGGACTTGCTGTGATTTTATTTGTCTGAGGACGTATATGCAGGGTTCGCACACACCTTGAAAGTCCTTAAAAATCCTTGAATTTTAAAATAAAAATTCAAGGCCTTGAAAGTCCTTGAAAATTGCGGTCAGTGCTGGAAAGTCCTTGAATTTCGGTGATAACTTTATAATAGTTCGTGTCTTATTTATCCTCGTATATTTTATGAGTTGGGCCAATGCTGACTGTTATGTGCCTTTTCTAGTGCATCAGATGCTACACTGCCAACTGGAGTTGTATTGAGAACAAGTATGCAAGATATGGGGGCAGTTATCTCAAACTCCCTAGGTTAGAATAATTATTAAGATGATTATATTTTGAATAAGTAAAAGCTTATAAATGGTTTAAGTTCAGATAAAGTGGTGGTATCTTGAAATAGAGTACAGGCTTGATCATTATCATTAAAAAGATGCACGTTTTTATACTCACATATGTGTAATTTATTATGTATTTGTTCATTAATTACTCACAATTTATTATTGTGTATGTTTGTATTTATTTATTTTGTATGGACAGACCAAGACCAGGTGAGGGACTGCAAGAACAAGTATTTAAGATGGATGTTGAGGATGAAGTGGACTGTGGAAATCAGGTTCCTCATTTTATTTTTTAGTATTTAGATTAATTCACAGTTAAACCTCCTAGAAGTAGTGTGCAACCTAATATCAGCGTCTTTGTATTAAAAAACCTACACTATACATTTGTATCAGGAAGTCACTCAGGTCCCTACTCATCTTTAATTTTAGTTTTCTAAATGCGCAATATCAACTACACTGTACTAGTTTCTTGGAACTTCGAGACTTTTTTTTCAGATATCTATGCTTTTAACTGTTTGTGAAATTTATTAAGGAAATTAGGAACAGTCTTTTTTTTCATGAATTGGTATTTCTTACCCTGGCTCTAGTGGTCTGTTCTCGAAATACGTACAGGATGAAGTAAACCCTGCTCAAGGCTTAGGCACCCAGTTTTCTTTACCTTTTAATGATTTTTATAAAGATTTTCTGTAGAAGGCTCATTTAGAAGTAGCTGAACAACCCATGCCTACCCGTGGAATCCAATCATTTCGCCTACGGGTCGTTTCGCCTACGGTCTGTTCGCCTACGACTAGAGTCGGTTCGCTTACGTCTTATATGTCAGTTCGCCTACGATTCATATGGTGAAGCTTTAAATCTGAATTATTGAATCAACTGCTGTAAGACATGTTTTAAGACATAGGCGAACTGACATATAAGATGAAGGCAAATCGACTCTAGTCATAGGCGAACAGACCCTAGGCGAAACGACCCGTAGGCGAAACGACCGCAAATCCTACCCGTCAATAATCAACAGCAAGTCATGTAATTACCAAGTTAACCATTTTGACTGTTTTCATTGATTGTCAGGATTTGATGATGAGCCCTTGCAGAGAGAAAGGCATTACCAAACAGGGCTACCTTACAAAGGCACCCTTTCATGGTGAAAGCAATGGTACTCCAGGAGCAAAGGTCAGAGCTTTTATTTAGACATTTGCAAACAACTTTAGGACACTGTATGGGTATTTCTGACGAAATCGAATTTGTGACAATCGCTATTTTATAGAGCGACGATCTAAGAAATTAAAGCAACAATCGCATTACTATTTCCATCAAGTTTGATAATGTTATAGTGTGCGATGAAGGCAATGCAATATGCCGAAAAGTGTGCTGCACATTCAGAGGTTTTGTTTGATAATGTATTACATGTAAAATTTTGCTTTTTTTATTTGAAATCGTATTGCCATCGTTGTCGTCTGTTGCTCCGCTAAGCTTGCCAGCTGGGATTGTAGCGTGACCACACAAATGAATTCTTGATATGCAATAATTTTGTTAAAAAACTGACGATTTGATGGAAAATGCACAACGAAAACATTTTCCCCAGATACCCATAGAGAGGCTCAACGCAAATTTATCATTTTGAAGGTACTATGTCAAGTGATCACTGCCAGAAAAAACGAAGCGGATGGACTCCCCATCCTAAAAATTCCCATAACCTTCATGCAACCTCCACATGGCTTTATAGCCAATATTATGACAGTGCCACCCCACCCTCTAACCTACCTAGTACTATGAAAACTTATTGGCCGTTTTTATGCTAGAGACGTTAAAGTCGTCTGAGACGTTAAAGTTGTCTTAAGACGACTTTAACGTCTAGTATAAAAACGGTAAATAAGGCAGACGACTTTAACGTCTCAGACGTTAAAATCGTCTGGTATAAAGACGGGACGTCGTAAACTAGGACGCATTTATGCTCACCTCGTACAGAGACGACTGGGACGAGTGCAAAACAACATGGCAGCCACGAAGAGCATGAAGGAGTCTCGTGGTAGAAAGTGGAGTGAGGATGAACTTAAGGAGTTTGCATCTGTTCTTGCAGACGATCGAACTGAATTTGCATTAACTTTGGAGACTCTTGCATTCAAAAAGTCAGCTAATGTTCATATTCTTGAAGCCATCAAGAAAGAGTTAGATGCCCGTTTACAAGCGACGGCGAGAAATAGACTTTAAAAGTTGCAACGCCGCCGCCATGTTAGAGTTTGAACAGTTTGTTCGCATTTCGCGGGCTTGAAGTTCATTTTTGGCGCCGCCTTAACTCGTGTCCAGTGTCTTCCTAGAGTAGAGCCTAGTCCTTTTTTCAGAAAAATCTACTTTTTTAAATAAGTTCGTCTACTTTTGTGCGTCGCGTTTTTACACTAGACGACTTTAACGTCTCAGACGTTAAATGCGTCTAGACGACGTTAACGTCTCTAGCATAAAAACGGCCATTGATTCTAAAGTTTGAAAAATGCTCTTACTAGAAAGAATCTCAGATTTGTTTTTTTTTAGCAGTTTATTTTTGCTGCGGTGTATTGAGGATAAGAAATCTTGTAAAAAAAAACAAACAAAAAAAAAAATTCAGGGGAGCTATTGCAGGCTGTGTATTTTGTTAGAATATTCATGTTTGGTGGTCTTAGTTATTTAAGCATAATTTACGTGTGTTGCATACAAAAAGTGCCACTTTTAGATTTCAAAAAATAAGAACCCACTTGGGAACCTGGGCTGAGGCGTTCTAAGGTTGATGAGCACAAATCTGAAGTAGTCACTTATATTACCCCAGAAAGGCCGGTTACCGTAAATTACCTAAATAAACGCCTGGGGCATCTATTTAATTCTAGGGGCCAAGCAGGGGCGTTTAATAGATAGGGGGCGTTTAAAAGAGAGAGAGGCCTTTATTTTCATTACTGTAACTAGCTCAACAAAACTAATATGAATTCTGCGAAAATGTCAAGAGAGTTAAAAAAGTGGAATATCCAGTCCATCAGTTGATACGTCTAATCGGCCTAGAGATCCATATCACCCTTTTAAATTCCAATATCGATGTCAGAATCCTCGGTCATTGTTATTGTGTTGCCATTGTTAGCCTATCCTTGCTTTAAACTTGAAATCGAACAAGATGAAATACACAGGCACTTGTTAATGAAGAAAGAAACTGAATGAATTGAATGATTTTGCATGGCTCTTTGCTAATTCATAGTATTTTGGAGTAATTCTCATAGGAGGCATCTATTAGACAAGGGATTATTTCTTAGAGAGGCGCGTCTAATACAATTACTTTAACAGCACAGAGGGGCGTTTATTAGATAAGAGGCGTTTATTTTATTTACGGTATATGGTTCTGCACAAATCCAACGTTAGTTCTCATGACAACTAGCCTGCGAACCGCAGACGTATTTCCGGTCGTCGCTTTTCTCGGAGGGAGAGAAGCGACGACCGGAAATACGTCTGCCATTCGCAGGCTACATGTCAATTCAAGTAGTAACTGATGTTAGCGGTTAAACCTGGATCAAAGCTGGATCAAGGCAATGTACCTCTCAGTGCCAAATGGTCAATATAAGTACAGTTTAGAAACTGCATACCATACAAGAACCGATTAACACTTACCTGTTAAATCTAATTTTAACTATTATACCCCTTGTCAGTTAAAGAGTAAACCTTTATTTTATGAAGACACCTCATAATACAAAGACCTTTTTAGTCCTTACCTTAAGGTCTAGCATTTACCGTACCCCCTTTTCTTTACCCTACTCACTACAGAACTTCAAACGGAGGTGGTTTCATTTAAAGCAGATATCAAGTGATGGATCATATGTCCTGGAGTACAAGAAGGTATGGACCTACTTACTGAGATCTCATATTTTTCTGAATCGCTGGTTGAGACGTAATATATCAAGCATGAGACGCGGTGTTTCATCACCAGATAAAACACTTCGTTGAAATTATGACGCGCAGCGGAGTATTTTTGACGAACTTCGAGGTGTTTCATCTGGCAATGAAACACTATGTCAAGTGCTTGATATTACTTCTCAAACAAAATGATTTTAGAAGGAGAAATTAAGCGCGCAAAAATGAGCAGTTTTTCTTCTGTATTAAGCGGATGTACGTAGAGCGGGGTTTGACTGTACTTTAAGTTATAACATGCTCTCTCTAGAGAGCGATTTTTCTTTACGTACATAGTGGGGAAAGACTGTCGTGCATTGTAAATGTGTTGTTTTTGGCTTTAATGTCTCGCGTAGTAAATATGGTTTTGTCGCTGATTTTTGTTTATACATGTATGCAGGATGATGTTAACACAAGCATGGCGAGAGGAGTGCTTTACTTAGATGCGTGTACTCACATCTCAAAGGTACATTAAGTACATAACGAAGAACTGTTCGTTCAAAACAGAGAAGCAGTCGTAAATTAAATCCTCTGGACATTTGACCAGTCACATTTTGTTGTCAACCCTGGAGATCAGGGCCCAGTTGTTCAAACGCTGGTTAGCGCTAACCTGGGGTTAAATATTTAACCTGGGTTTCTTTTTCTTTTTATCAAAAGCAGTTTCTCGGATAATTTCTCTATTCTTTTTAGAGTATCCAATCATCAATTTGTAGGCAAAGAGAATTAAACTGAATTTGCTTTTTAATCTCTCATATTTGAGGATAAATTTCGCACTAACCCTAGGTTATCTTAACCCAGCTTCGAACAACCCGGTCCTGCCTTTTCATGCTAGTGAAGCTTAAGTGTCGTACATGTGATTTTCCGCTAAGAACCATACAGGTGGAGGTTATACCCCTGGGCCTAGTTGTTTGAAGGCCGGTTAGCACTAATCCGGGGTTAAATTTTAATTCGGCTTTCCTTTTCTTTTGTTCATAACCATTTTGATGATGATATGATGATGATAGATGACCATGTTGTTGTTGATGATGACACATCCTCGGAGACCCAGGGGCAGTCAGTCGGGTCGGAAGAAAAGGCGCGACGAAAGTTTTCAAGTACGGACGAAAGAGCCCCTGGGTACCGACTCTCACCAAGCTATTTCCAGAAATTCAAGCGGATGCCGGCTCCTGATTGGGCACAAAAAATGCTTTGTATTATTGTGCCCAATCGGCGAACAGTTTCTCTTGAGTTCTTTTCGTGAGTTCGTACACGACGGCTATTGTTTCGATCACGGCTTGTCTGGCTCATGCACCAAACAGTGACCAAAGAACTGCACGCAGCCAGGAAACTATCAGTTTGATATAAAATCCCCATCCGATTTCAAAATACTGTCTGCCCGAAAACTAATGACGCTTTTCCGAAAATACAAGCTTGAGCTTACGACAAGTATTCACGCTTGCATCGGTCACGTCTTGCGTAAATGTTAGGGAATTTTTAAAAGATACCACGACGGCTGACAACCACGAAAACATCGCATGGAAAAGAGAATTCACATTTTTTTCAGTTTCTATCGTGATTATTCCAATTCGCTTACGTTGTCAAATGCAAGCGAACTCTTGTAGAGCTGAATTTCTATCAACCATATCCAAGTTCATGAAGAGAATGAATTTTGTCATTGCTTGTTTACGTCCTTCACAAAACATGAAATTAGGCATTTTCACGGGCAGTCGTGGAGTTGACGGCAAAGAAATGTCCAAAAAAGTGTGATGCACGTGCAAAGTTGCTGTTTTGCCTTGTCAAGCTATTGCTTATTTGAGTTTCTCGTCGCCGCCGCATCTTTAATTTCCCATTATTTACGATACATTGTGATGAGTCAAAAACAGAATATTCTCGGTGCAAATTAAATTGCTCCTGCAGATAGCATTCCAAACGTTTTTTTCGACTCATCGGTAGTTCCTTCGTTTCTGGTTAGTAAAGAAGAAAATAAAAGTTTCCCTTGCTCGCAAAAGCTTGGTGAACGAACCGGGAAAGTGTGGCAAGAGAATAGCCGTCGTGTACGAACTCACAAAAAGAACTCAGGAGAAACTGTTCGCCGATTGGGCACAATAATACAAAGCATTTTTTGTGCCCAATCAGGAGCCAGTATCTGCTTGAATTTTTGGAAATAGTTCGGTGAGAGTCGGTACCCAGGGGCTCTTTCGTCCGTACTTGAAAACTTTCGTCGCACCCTTTCTCCCTACACGACTGACTGCCCCTGGGTCTCCGAGGATGATGATGACATTGATGATGATGATGATGATGATGATGATGATGATGATGATGATGATGATGATGATGATGTATTACTTCAACGGCATGATATCCTTTCTTTCCATTCTCACTGCAGGGAGTCAAGGGACGCATGTACGGCTTCGAGCTTCACATACAAGACAAATTATACAGCTTAGTGGCTGACAGTCAGTCGGATATGGACTCGTGGATATCTGCTCTGTGTAAGGTTACTGGAATAGATATGGACGGGGGAAGCAAAAGTGGCCCATTCAGTATGATAAGCAAAATTAAAGCACCCAAGGTTCACCAGTCGCTTCGTGAAAGCCTTAAGAGCAGTAAGCATCCAGAACTTCTTGAATACGCCAAAGAAACCGAGGTATTAAACGCGAAGAGAAGGAAAGATGGACGAAAGAAACTGTTTTCGCTTGTCCACGACTTGGACAATAATGGTACTTGTGTGAATTATGATGATGCGAGAATAGACGCTGAAGTTTTCAAAGAGCATTTTGGATTGCGTGTTGTGTTGGAGTGCGAAGAACTGAAATTTCGTCTTTTAAGGATTTTACCGGATGGTAGTGAAACAAACATTGAACCCTTTTTCCTGTCCATCGCGTTGTTTGACGCCAAAAAGGGAGCGAAAATCTCGGAAGATTTTCATTGTGATCTTAATGACCCATCCACAATGGATATGCTCAGGGGATCGGAGTTGATCGAGAATGGTCACTGTGCAAATGGAAGCGACATTCATCACACAGGACTGCATAGCCAGGAAGTGGAATACGCGTGTCCCAGGAAGGTAGGCTGCTGAATAGTTCCAGGAAAAGCAACCAGCGGTGGTTTAGTTATCCAAACACGCTCGCGCTCGTGGCATCCCCTCGTTGTCTCATTGTTTTAATTTCAGTTTTACGGACGTTTGCTTGTGTTTCCTCCTAGTTTCCTCAAATTCGGGTTTCAATCTCTGACTTCCGTTTCCTGAAAGTTCCAGTAATTACCAGGCCCAGAAACCTCCTCTGTGCTTGCCATATTTACATTCAAGATCGAGATTTCAATATTTTTGAAACAGACACAATTGTAACTTTCGGTCAAGCGCGAAAGAAATGGACCTGTTTTTTTAGTTAAAGCCCTCACCAATATTCTTTACGTTATGAATTTGAAAAATAAGGCATCTTCCCCGAAAAGGTACTGCCGGGACTTTTAAAGATGGACTTACGATGCCTGTGCTCTCTTCTCGCGCCACGAGAGTTGCGAGAGTGGCTTATGGGGGCAATGTCTAAGAAACAAGTTGAAGGATCAAGGCCATGCTTGCGGGAATTAGGTCCATGCAGCTTCTGGAAACGGCTATTGATTGTTTAATCCTAAAATACCCCTCTGATTGTATAAAAGAATGGTGTGTATGATGTTGCACTGTACTAACTTCACTTTACAGCCAGCTATCGATTGGAAAGCAGGCCCCAGTTGTTCAAAAGACGTATTATAACGCTATCAGCTGGATAAATGGCTATCCACTGGTCGCTGGATAGCGCAATTGGTTTCCCAAATACTTATCCGCGGATAGTGATTTATCCGGTGGATCCCGCTATTCAACTTTTGAACAACTGAGGCCAGAAAGTTAAAAGTAAATAGATAAACGTTATATCCGCAAAGTTCTGCGTTATTCAGTCTTATTTTCAGCCTTACGCTACGTTTTTCTATATATCTGTCTAAACTCTTTTCTTAGGCAGTCTTCTCTATAACTGATCCTAATCCGGAAGTTTACTTAGTAATCAGAATAGAGAAAGTCTTGCAAGGAAGCATTGGTTCGTGTGTTGAACCGTACCTCAAGTCTGGCGACACGAAAAAAGCGGCTCTAAAAGCACACAAACTCGCTGAGATCTGCTGCAAGAGCTTGGGACAATACGCCATGCCCTTTGGTTGGGCGGCCAAGTAAGTTTCGTCTCGATTTTGAATTTTTGGTGAATTCAAGGAAGTGGGCCGAGTTAACGTTCCCATAAACTTCTCGGACTGTAACTGGGATCAGGGAAACAAATTGGCCAATAGGGAGCTTAAACAACAAAGGCGGCGACGGCTACGAAACGTCACACTTAAAAAAGGTGAATTCGCGTTGCCTCAAACTTTATCGCACTTATTCCTTCTCGTCATAATTCATCAAATGTTGGTCAATTTTGTTTGTATTTGAATTCTCAATGACTGTATCAAAGCTCAGGAAAACTGAGAAAAAGAAAGTTTTTGTCTTGTGTTCACGCCCTGGACAAAACGTGAAACTGAATTAGGCACTTTCACGCTGTAGTCGTGCAGCGTCTGCAAAGAAATGTACAAAAAAGCGTTATGCGCTCGCAGAGTTTGTTTGTTTGTTTGTTTTTTTTTTTAACCTAAACCTATTTCTTTTATCCCGTTCTCGTTGCCGTCCCCGTCTTCGTCCCTGTTGGTATGACGGCACTTAGTTGAAAATCGGTGGATGAACACCGGTTGAATACGTTGTGTCTAACTTTGATGCAGTAGTCTAATCCTTGTTCTGGGCCTCCAACTGTGTACCAGGATTTGAGTGCTGCGCCATGATTGGCCTGTTAAAAAAGCAATTCTCGATTTGCCAATCAGGTTGAAAGGAAATTCGAAACGTACTTCCGGTAATCTGTTGAGTCCGTTGGCGGCCCCGAACGAGGATATCGGCGCTGCTTCACAGACGTCACTAACCGCGGTTAAATTACATCTGAGACGCAGGCTTTGATGCAGGGGCTGCAAGCAATCTGGTGTCATTTATTCTTCCTCTTTTTTGTTTAGACCATTATTCAACAGTGACAATGAACTCGACAACAGTGATGCAACGTCCATTTACAAACAGGTTTGAAGGTGTTAGTTATTTTTCCCTCATGTTTTTTTTGGAATGCGACCGCGTCGTTTTTTTTGCTTTGTTCTCTTGTAGTTGGCAAAGTTTACCAGCTATCAGCTAACGTATCACTCTCCCAGCTACCTTGTTCTCTTGCATTGATCGTTCTTCTAAAAACTTACAGTGCCGTGTTTTCCCCATTTCGTTCAAACTTACACTGACGTTTGTGCTTTTGCAGGACAGAGAAAAGCTAAGTGACGATGAAGTGATTAAACTCTTATCAAACTACAGTGTCACGTAAGTCATTTGATTACTGAATCGTCTTGGGCACTTCTGAGAGTTGGTTTGTGCGCTTGTCTTCCTTATTCGTAATATTTTTTTCTATATATTAACAGAAGGGAGAAATTCAAGCAACACATCATACCTGGAACCTTGCAAATTTCCCTAAAGACATACAGCGAAGGAATCAAGAGTAAGTTACTATATGAGAACTGAACACTTTGTTCTCAAAATTATTCTCGAAAAAAAGGTGTAACATATTGCTTTAGAGCCATACACATTCAGTACTGTTATCGTTTATAGTTTTGGTGGTGAGTGGCCAAGGGGGAGAAAGGGAAAGAAAAACTTAAGATTTTAAAAGCTGGAGGGTAGCTAGAAACCAAGCTTTTGAAAGGGTTGGGAACTTAAATCCCAGAGCACTCGCCTCGGAGCAAGTGACTTGCGCTGAGTAATTCACACTCCAATAGTGCGTGATGATGTCTACAGTCTTGTAAGGTGAGTCTTAATCCTTAAGACTGTGGCCCAAATCGTTCTGTGTGACCAATAAAATGAAACCTCTTCAGCAGTACTTTTATAAAGTACAATTGGTTTTGCAGCATTTTGTGATTTGAAATTTTGTTCTTTTTGTTTACTTCTGGTAACTAAAGGGTGAATGAGCACTCGAGTAATGTAAAATTTGCTACTCTACCACTAAATTTGCGGCCACATAATTATCCTGAGAAAAGAGGTTCCCCACGAAATGTCGTCTGAGAAACGAGCGCAGAAATTCCATACTGATGATGCGTCATTACCCAGATCTGGGTAGCGCTTCTGATTGGTCGTGCCGCGCGGGAAATTTGCTTTAACCATTCAGAAGCACCACCCAGTTCTGGCTAGTGAAGAGTCATCAGTATAGAATTTCTGCGCTCGTTTATCAGACGTCATTTCGCGGGAAAACCAGTGGTTGCGCAGAGCAGTCATTAAGAGGCGGGGCTACTTTCATAGGAAAATAGAAGGAAAGGTAGTACCCAAAGAAATCCCTAGCTGTTTGGTTCCCCGCCTACTTGTTGTATTTACCCGGCAACTCGAAATCTTGGTGACAGCCCGTTGGCGTCGCAAAAAGTCGGATGTTTTCTCAGGCTATAACATTATTTGACATGTTGGCGAGCAGTAATATTAAACGCTTTTGCTTCAAGTTGACGAAGGATTTGCATCATCGGCTTTTCTTCCTAGATTCTCTCACGTCATCACTTATTCCCCTAAAGCCTTGGGATGACTCATCTGGCGTCATTCGGCCCTCAGTTGAAATAGAGGAGTTTTCACAAGCATTCCCCAAGGCTGCTCATCCATGCACTTCATACGTCAACAACCTCTATGTCTACCCTCTCTCACTCAACTATAGCAACCAAAAAGTTTTTTCCAAGGTAAGTACTTTACTGGTTATCGAAAGAGCGTTCTTAGTTGCTGCCTTTTGGGTTTCTTTCATTATATTCTTACAACTCCAAATTGGCGAAACGAGTCGCGAATGAATCTCAAGCCCGTTTCAGGCATCGAATTTTGACGTCTGAATCTAATGCATTGAGCTACAACAATAGATTTTGGTCATTAGTATTTGTTTCAATACCTGCGAATCAAATCTCAATTTGATGACTTATTCGAGCTTAAGACTTAATGTTTTCCGTGTGCTTTAATCAGATGAAGGTGAACTTCTTCCCAACAATCTGGGATTTTTAACTGCTTTTATTTGAATGTTAATGAAAAGAGCGTATTTTGTGCCTTTTAATTGAAGTATGGAGGCGATCAACCCCATACCGGCGAGCAACGTAACAACTCTCAGAGTTGAGGGAAAGTTACTGTTGGTGAATTTTATTGTTAATTAAAACAAAAACAAATTTAACTTCTACTTCTTTTAATTGCTTCCTTCCAGGCAAGAAACATTGCTGTAAAGATTGAGTTCAGGGATTCCGATGATGAAAATGCACGGCCGCTGAAGGTACTAAGACTAAAGCGACAATGCCCAACTCTTTGAAAAGCACGGACAAAACAAAATTTCCTTATTTAGACATTATTCCTTGGAGAATGAAGAGATACCGGTTGTTGGTTTTGAAATTCTTAGTTTACAACATATAAATGGCTCAGTTGAAGGTTTAGACTGGCTTCAAACTGAAGCTAACATCAAGGTCTTGTTGTATTTTACTTTCTAGTGTATATACAAGAAAAAAGGCAACCCTGGATTCACCACACACGTGGTCGCTGCTGTGGTTCATCACTGTACCAATCCCACTTATTACGAAGAGGTCAGTCAAACAAGAGACAGACGGTTTAAAAACTAGTCTGCTACAGAGCCGTTTTTAGTGTCGTCATGCAACGTTGCGTGACGACACTAAAAACGGCTCTGTAGCAGACTATTAAAAAACCAAACCAAAACAAAAAACACACACATACGCCGTAAGGTCGCCGTAGAGTCAAATGGGTATTTTCGGAGGCGTGGCTAATTAATGCGAAATGCAAGAAGCAATGTGATTTGTGTTGTAGTTTCGTACATCTAGCTGAGCAAGCCTATTGGACTAGCTTGTTCCCATGGTCTTCTCTTTGGGAGGTAGAGAGAGGTCTCTGGGAGCTGGATGAGATAAAAAAGATGGCCGCCTTTGTGACCTCACTTGATTTCGCTTAGCATTTTGATTTGTTGATCGGGCTACTGCAGATGATCTGTCCTTTTGAACTGTTTTCAATGCCATACGAAAGATTACTCGTTTAAGAAGACCTTCTTCTTTACCTGTCAATACAAACTGTTGGTTTTTCTTCTTCTTTCTGTTTTCGTCCAAAACCACTTTACTTCAGAGCGTCCGGCTTAATAAAGATAAACAAATTAAATGAAGACTGCGAAAAACTTCCTTTCAACTTTTACTTACAGTAACAAAAGAAAAACCTAATTCACACTTGAAAGGAAGTGAGAAAGCCAGGAAAGAAAAAAATTGCACTTGAATTGCCTCTACAATGTAATTTGTCTTTGTGACTGGTTTCTTTGTTTGGTTTCAGGTCAAAATCCAACTGCCTACTCAACTAACTGAGAAGCATCACGTGTTTTTCACGTTTCAACACATCGCGTGTGAACAGACGAAAACTAGCATTGGCTCCGGATCCTTGAAAGGAAAACCTCTTTCAATAGAGACACCAGGTCTGTACTGATAGCTTTGCAGAGTAAACTAATTAATATTCCATGTGAACAGACCAGAAATAGCATCAGTACCTGGTCACTGAAGGTAAAACCTGTTGTATAAACATACACCAGGTCTACACTGATAGCTTTGCAAAAGAAACTAATTAATATTGCGTGTGAACAGACCAGAAATAGGGTTGGTACCGGGTCACTGAAGGCAAAATCTGATAGCTTTGCAAGTTAAACTAATTAGTATCGCGTGTGAACAGACGAGTAATAGCGTTGGTACCGGGTCACTGAAGGCAAAACCTTTTTCAATGGAGAAACCAGGTCTTTACTGATAGCTTTGTCAAGTTAACTAATTGCAGTGGAACTCGGTCAATGCGGACACCAAGGGGATCTGCTATGGTGTTCCCTAAACAGTTTTCATTAAGGAATGTCTGCAATATCACCATCAAAACAAAACATTATACTGATTTTCTTCGTTCTTTCATTTTAGTGGGATATGCCTGGATGCCAGTCTTACAAGGAACACTGTAAGTTGTCGAAGCAATACCAGATTTCCGAAATATATATTAGGTTAACTCTTGCTTTTATTTTCTTGCTTTTATTTATGTATTAATTGTTACTTTTTTGTAGAAAAAACGGATCTGAAAGACTTTATGTCCCCCATTGTAATTCAAGTGAAATAAAAAGGAACAATTTCCAAGTCGCATGAAAGCGCCAGATTCAGTTATTTCAGAAAAAAATATAGCATTTGTTCCCTTCTTTAGAGCATAGTTCTGCAGAGTACTGTAATAGTTAATTTGTACACCTCTCCTTTTCTTAGCATAAGTACGGACGAATGCAACCTCCTTGTTGGTCAAACAGCACCCAGTGGCTATCTGTCTGCTTACTACGGTGGAATGAAGAAGGTAGGCATTGTAAATTGATGTAAGGTGAAGGACAGAGCCCATTATTATGATCTTTATTCTCTGAAGGGTTTTTGCCATTTTAGAATCCACGAGTTAGGCGATGACTGTCGAATCCCCCCCCCCCCCCCCCTTTTTTTTCTCTCACATGGACACGTTTTTGGGTTATCGACCTTATCTATTGGAGGAGGTTAAATGTGATCAGATGGCTTCCGTAACTCGAGGAGGAAACCTACCCTGGAAATGTTGCTCTTGGTTCCGGCTTTTTATTGACAACATCACGGGTAAAAAGACTCACTCTTTCCGAGAAACAGGGGTGTTATTGAAAAATTTAAGTGGAAGGGTTGACGTAGATAAAACTAGTACTTGTAGCCGATCAAACTACTCAATAAGGAAAAATCCTTTTGTTTACACACCTATGATTTGCTTGATGCCCTGTCTTTATGCTTTATATTAGAAAGTCCGATCTATAGAATACTCTTTACGGAGCGTCCTTCTACGAGTTTGCCAAGCCATGAACATTGCTTAATTCAGTGTATTATTCGTTTTTTCTTGTTTTAATAGACGACTGGTCCTGATTTAAAATGGGTGGATAAAGAAAAGCCGCTGTTTAAAGTCAGCAGCAAACTTGTTTCCACCGTCAACTCAGAGGTTAGTGGTGAAGTCACGTGACAAAAATTCTTTGAAACGTGTTCTGAATTAGGCCCCGTTTAAATGGAGAAAACATGTCCTGGATGGAAGGTTCACTCCTTCAAGCCGAGTCAACCTGAACGATCGTTTATATGCGAAAAAGTTTGACCCCTCTGCCTGAGCCAGCAGCGCTTGCGCATGCGCTGATTGTCTAATACAGCGCTTGCACATTTTCTAATTTTCTCACTTTGACCTCACCGAGTTGACTGACTGGGCGAGCCAAAGTGTTTATGTGGAGAAAAGTTGGCCCGGCTAGGCCGCCGACCTGCAATCATAAAAGGATGACCTGGCTAGGTGGGCTACCTTTCTAGCCGAGTTAACGTTTTGTTTCTCATGTAAACGGTTCTCCACTATTTGTAAGGAAATGTATGAAAAGTTGGCTCGCCCAGGGTGGCTTGAGTAGGCGGGTGATCTTTCTACCCGGGACGACGTTTCTCCACGTAAACTGGGCCTTAAACTACGTGCAAACGGACGCAACAATTCCCAACGTTGTTGGGCCATCAATGCTGGGAGTTGCTGCGTCCGTTTGCTCGTAGCTAACAGTTTGACCTGTTTCAAACCTTGCACAACAACTCCCAACAACACGCAATAACATGCAACATGGTGTGCAAACGGACGCAGCATGTAACATCCAACAATGTTGCGTCCGTTTGCACAGAGCTTTAGAGGTTGTTGACTATAGTTTGTGTTCAGTGAAACACGAACTTCCTCACTGTGTACAGATAAACATTGGTTGGTTTTTTTTATCAACGAATTGGTCAGAGGAACCCTATGATCAGGGAGGTCGAATCTGGTGTTAAGTTTGAAACATAGATTATCAGGTTGTAGGGTTCGGGTCTACGATCAGGGAGGTCGAATCTAGTGTGAGGTTTGAAACATAGAGAAACAAATTTGACGCAAATCACTTTTTCGTCAAACTCCGGGTACGGTATATTCTTTCTTCGCGGATTGCTAAAGTAACAGTTTGTAGCATTTCGAGTTTTTGTGGTAATTGGTGTCTGATGATGATAATGATGATTATGGTGATGATATATGTGTTGTTGTTGATGATGATGATGATGATGATTGTTATTGATTAACGATATACATGGTGTACGTCTTCTGACTAGCAACTTTGTAAATATTTCCATATTTCTTTAGGACCCTGAAGTAGACAACTTTTTCCGTCACTGTCAGAAGTTTGACGGATCTCCTTCTGCAGACATGGAAATGGTGAAGCTATTAAAGGTACCGAGCAGAACGAATCTTGTAACAAATACAAAGGCAACAGTATTTCAATCAAGCTTGTGATAATGTAGTTTCAGTGTCAGTAATTTTACGTTTGCGGTGCTCAGTGAAAGCTCTAAGAAGCTTTTGGTTGTGTTATCTGACTTGGGGGAATTCTGTAAATTGCCGCTTATAAGCCCTGGGGGCTTATACCTCCTCGTAAGGGGTTTAAGGAGGGCTTATAAACCGAGGGGCTTATAAACGGAAGGGATTATGTCCGAGGGGGCTTATAAACGGAGCGGCTTATATCCGAGGGGGCTTATAAACGGAAGGGATTATCTCCGAGGGGGCTTATAAACGAAGGGGCTTATATCCGAGGGGGCTTATAAACGGAAGGGATTATATCCGAGGGGGCTTACAAATGGAACAGAAAAAGGGCTTCGAAACAAGCTATAACGGTGTTGATCAAGGGTGAGTGTGATCGTCGGGGTGAACGTGGTCCTGAACAGGACTGTTGTTGACAGTGATTACCCACCTCCCCCCGGGATATAAGACCTGCTCGTTCAAAAGGTATTTTGTAAGTAGGTTGAGTATGATCGTCCGGGTGAACGTGGGGGAGAGGGGGGGCGGTAAATGGGCATATAACTGGGGTGGGGGTGGGAGGCTTATAAGTGGCAATTTATGTTATAGTTTATCGAGGGGGGGTAAGTGCTGTTGAATGGATGACGGTGTTGAGATTTGCTTGGTTCAAACAGCCTTGTCCTGTTGGTGACAGAGGGATATTTCGAGCAATGCACCATATCCTACTTGTAATTTGTCTCTTATTTTTATTCACAGGTCCTGAACGCAGTTAATGTTATAACGGTAGCGAGATTCTTACCTGTTATTTTCAATCAGCTGTTTCACATCCTTGTTGTCACGGGAAATGAGGACGTCTCGCTAAACACTGTCAGGTAGCAGCCTGGAATTTAGTTGTAACGTCAGTGGTCATTTCATCTTCAGTAGCATCGAATATTTTCAAGCACGTAGTTGGTGTAACCCATCAGAGAATTTGTTTAATTGTTAGCTCAACATTAGATGGAAATGCAAACAGTAAAAGCAAAAGAAACATGTTTGAAGTGGGAGACTGGGTTAAACTCAAAGCCCTTGATACCTGTGTTAGTCTTTGTACCGAAAGATTGATTTAGTCAAAATACCATGAGTCGTCTTCCGGCTTCAAGTTGACTTTCTAATATCGTTTGGTGTTTAGTTGCCTTTGTTCGTGTTTACAGAGTACTGATCAGATTGACGGCACAGCTGCATGGTGCAAGCCGACTGGAAGCCCTAAAATCTTATGTCAAGGTTTGGCTTATTTCTGGTAATATTCTTTATTTATTTTACATTAGTTTTCGGCCCCTTTTCACGAGCTCCGCATGAACTTGTCTATCGTTGGAAAAGGCAGTTGGAAAAAGATGACAAAAACACAATCTCATAAGTTTTCATACATTTTCCTTTGCTTAAGGAGTGTTCTTTCGGCCGTTTTGTCTGAAAACCGTTTGTTCGGGCGTAATTGCTCTGTAATATCCGGAAGTACTTGTATAGTCAGCATTAATTTGTGTAAAATATTCAATTGGTTCTGGGCCTTTTTTGTCCGTTATAGAATACATTTTCGGATTTCCACCACTCCCCCTCCGGAAAAAAGTCAATTTCAGGACAAAAATTGCTTTAATGTACTGATCTGCACTCTGCATAATTTTTAACTTGTTTGTTGCAGTATGTGTTTGTCACTGAAACGACGCCAAACAACTCAAGGACGATCCACGAACAGTTGTCTAAATACCTGATGACTAATCTGAAACCTGGGTCTGACCCAGCTGTGGTTAATGATTTCATGAAGGTAAGGTAGTAGTTGATCCATTTCTTAATTAAAGGAGCTGTGTCACTGCCATTAAACTGAATGGAAACTAAAAATAACTGCTCCAAACGTTGAAAAAGGTACAACTCCCACAGCAAATACCGAAAAGGAAGAGCGGTTGGACAAACTTGAAAAAGACTGAAACGGATTGCAATAACGGTTTTTGAAAACTTGTTAGCCTCACAGTTTTCAGAGTTCATCTTTGTTGTTTGTATTGTTTGATTATGTCTTTACTTAATGTATGTTTTATTCACTCTTTCTCTCTTTTATTTTTAAGCTTTCGTGGTTTTTCTTTGAGATTATCGTGAAGAGCATGGCACAGACGCTTGTTCAATCTGACAAGCTGACGGTAAGAAAACTTCTTTAATAAATTGTCAACCAAGACTATCCCATGAAAGGCAGACTACAGTTAATCCCCTATTAACGGACACCCGCACCTCATTATTACGCCAACAGTTTGCTTTATCCCTGGGGAAAGAAAGCCCTTACATTTTCAACCCGCTTAATACGGACACCCCGTTATTACGGACAGTTTGTTTTGTCCCTGGGGAAAGAAAGCCCTTACATTTTCAACCCGCTTAATACGGACACCCCGTTATTACGGACAGTTTGCTTTGTCCCTGGGGAAAGAAAGCCCTTACATTTTCTCCAAATTCAACCCTCTTAATACAGACACCCCGTTATTACGGACAGTTTGCTTTGTCCCTGGGGAAAGAAAGCCCGTACATTTCCTTTAAATTCAACCCCTTAATACAGACACTTCATTATTACAGACACCCTCTGTGTCCGTATTAACGGGGTTTGACTGTACCTTTCTTATGTCCCGCCTCATGAGGGGACAGGTTGCTTGCCTGTATGTAATCCATTATATCCTACTTCAATTATAATCTCTCTTTTCTTCAGAGGATGAACCGGCTTAGCTGGTTTCCTGAAAGCTACAACCGCTGTTTAGAGAATTTCCTCCAAGCCTTCGTTCCTCAGATAATTGGCCGATTGAAGGATCAGCCTCAGATAGCCAAGGTTTGTACGTCCGTAGAACTTCATGCCTAAACGAGGTAATTATCGTAGGAGTCTTTTGACGAGAATAGTTTTGACCCTTCTTCTTGTTATATCTTCTCAGGAGGCAAACTTCCATTTAGCCTGCTTTACAAAGGTATGTTTTTTATCTGTGGATGACAACGATGCAACGATTCTCTTTCCACTCCTTCCCCTGCAGAACCCTGATAGCGTCTAACCAGCATTGGTCAAACGTCTTGGGAAATGTTTCGAGATTAATGCGAAGCAATCTCCTTGGCTCCGTTTCAGTGTTTTTGTGGTTCAAGGAGACAATCATGTTCTGTTTGTGACCAGCCCTTTTTGGACTAACTTAGAGATCCTGTTAACAAAATCATGATACAGTAAAAACCCACGTGTAAGAACCTAGATGTTAAGAACCTGTTAGGCTAAGATTGTCCATATAGACCCCTTTCTCCATAAGAACCTGTTTTAGCCTACAATTTTGAAACAGGTTCTTATTTTGAGATTTTCAGTCAAACACTGAATACACAAGTGTATTTCATTTTTTTTTCTTTAAAAAGAACCTTTGTAAGAACCTGAGTAGCCGTATTTTCCAGTTAGCACCATTTTCATAAGAACCTTCTCAGCCTAGCTTGGAAAAACTTACTACGTTCTTATACGCGGGTTTTTAATGTATTCTAATCATCTAATAGACCCTTCCACGTTTTATTTTATTAACTTACGACTGGGACCAGATGTCGAAAATGTGTCCACACGGCTAAAACGAAAGCCTTAAAATAAGTCAAGATTCCAAGATTGAACGTGATTTTGTTGGAAACTAACGGGGTTATAGCTCCATAAAGTCGTCGAATTTTACGTGATATAGCTCCATAAAGTCGCCGAATTTTACGTGATATAGCTCCATAAAGTCGCCGAATTTTACGTGATATAGCTCCAAAAAGTCGCCGAATTTTACGTGATATAGCTCCATAAAGTCGCCGAATTTTACAGACGTCTGTATGGTGGAGCCAAGTTCGTGCCCATACAAACGTCAGTAAAGTTTCGCGACGTTGTGGAGCAATAGGGACCTTAAGCGAGGACGACGACGACGACGGCAGTGAAAACGTAGCTAAGAAAATGAATTTCAGTTCTTTCAAACTTAATCGCGTCTATTTGGACCCGCTAAAATGTCATGTGCACGCGACTTTTCCTGGAGTTGAATTCTTAAGGATTTTATTCAGGTTCAAAAAGAGGAAGGAAAATTCGTCGTCGTATGTTCACGTCCTCCATAAAACGTCAAATTAGGAGGTTTCACGTCGTAGTCGTACAGTGGACGTTAAGAAATGTACT
Organism: Porites divaricata; assembly: GCA_038088405.1. Classification (NCBI taxonomy): domain Eukaryota; kingdom Metazoa; phylum Cnidaria; class Anthozoa; order Scleractinia; family Poritidae; genus Porites; species Porites divaricata. The sequence goes on along the minus strand of JBBMOI010000010.1, from coordinate 19,751,989 downwards.
AAAAAGCGTGATGCACGTGCAGAGCTGTTGTTTTGACTATTAAACCTTTTGTTTTTTGAAGTTATCTTCGTCGTCGTCGTCGTAGTTTCTTAAGCTCCCTATTATCTTTGCTCGCTTTTAACGAATGACCTTTTAATTTGGCTGGTTTCCCATTTTTAAGGTGGTCTTTTCAACAGTGTGAATGGATTTACGCTAACTGGTCTTTATCAAAACTTGGGGCAAAAAACAAACAAAATTAGGGCGGAAGGGTCTATTGGAGCACGAGGTTTACCTTTTCATGTTGCTAGTAGAGTACAATAGTTAAATCAGTCACACTGATTTTAAATCTGTTTCAGGACTGTTTTACCTATCTGGACCGTGGATTTGTCTTTCAAATGATCAGCTATTATTCTGAGCAGTTCAAGGATTCTGATACACAGGTAATGCGCTGTTGTACATTAACTGTATCTAAATGATTATGGTTTCGCTTCATAGAGAGGAGAAGTGTTACGTCACGTTACTATGGTAGCAAAATTTCTAAATCACAACAACAGGAAGTCTTTGCAACAGCAAGAAAGCAATATGTACTTAGATTGGCAAAAGAACTACTTTGCACGTGCATCACGCTTTTTTGTACATTCCTTAGCCGTTGTTGCACGACTGCGACATGAAACTTACTAATTTCACTCGCCCGCTTTAACGAGTAGGTGAACACATCAGAAAAATTGTCTTCTTCTTTTTGTAAACTTAGATACGGTCCTTTCGGATTGAACCCAGAAAATTTCGCCAACATTTCACAAATTAAATGAAATTAAATAAGATCGATGAAGTTTGAAACAGTGCGAATCCACTTTTTAAGTGACGTTTTGATTTGTTGTCATCCCAAAATTTTGCTACCATGGCAACATGACGTAACGACTTCTTCTCTTAATTGTACTTCTACTATAATCTGCTGAGGCTGTGTTCACACTATATCGTATAGCTTTGGCGCCGGCACGAAAACCATTCCCGACAGGGCTTCTGTTTACATACATAAGAACGGAGATTTCGCCGCCATGTTCTGTACTGTGCGTTCCAGGTCGAATTGGTATTTAGAAGTGTTTGTTTATTGGAGGAAAGAAACGGAGTACCCGGAGAAAAATCTCTGGTAGCAAGAAAGATAACCAAAAACAAACTCAGCCCACATATTATGGTGTCGTCACTGGGATTTGAACCCGGGCCACACATTGGTGGGAGGCGAGTGCTGTCACCGCTGCGCCACCCCACCCTTGCTCTAGTCCCAGTTATTTGCTAGTTTGAAAGGCAAAGCATTTATGCGGTTTTTTTTTTGTTGTTTTGCTTTTTTTTACGTTTTCTTTTAGATGTTAGAATTTAAATTCGAGTTTCTGCAAGTTGTCTGTAATCACGAACATTACATTCCACTCAATCTACCTTTGGACGTCAGAGGTAAGCTAACGTGCGTCTGTCTTTTCTTCCTCTTTTGGTGGTGCTTACTGAACAGCTATAATATAATTCCCAGGACTATAACTGAATGGAACAAACTCCCGAAACAAACTGTTACCAGTCAGTCTCTCTTTATTTTTGAAAGGAAACTATTTTAGGTTATCTTTTATTAGCGGTTTGTATGAGTTTTATTTGTAGTATTTCCTTTCATTACCATTAATATTTAGATTTAGATTTAGAAAAAAACAATTATAAGCGCCGTTAACTGCAATTAGTATCCTGGGTGAAATTTAAAGACACCTAGGTCAGTGAAGTGAAATGAGCTATGTCACGCTAAGAGCTATCTGCAGTCTGTATTTAAGAATTTGTTTTTCTTAAAACTTTTTTCGCATCAGTTCAATTCCAAAAATAGTGCTCCATTTTTGTCATTTAAGACTATAATTATTTAGGCATTGAACTGATCACCGAAAAGATTATTTAAGTTGGTTCTCTGTGATGGAATTGTTTGATATCGTCTTCATAACTGTACATGTACAGTAGCATTTAGTGTATGCTTAAAAGCATCAAGTAATGACTTCAGCACAGAATTGGTTGAATGGTTCATGACAAAACCGAACGAACAACTCGTGTTTTGGCCGACTGGTTGGCTCATTATTGGGGAGGCAAAGGAGTAACTTTTGGTTCAATGTCTTCAATACTACTGCCCAGCCGAAGCCGGAGCACTCGGCTAAGTGCTCGCCACTCCTTTTGCAAACTTGATTGGCTGAATATAAGGAAGGGTCTTCCCAGCAGTGTCTTTGTTAGCGACCAGTTCACGCAAAGCTGGTTCATCAAAGAAGGTCTACTGTAATTCTTAACTGGCGTCTCAAAATTTTCCCTTCTGTTCGCCACCGTGCTTTATTTGTTGATTTTTGCCTTCCTCTAGCCCTTGGTGGTGTGCACGACTCCGAGTTGACGGATGATTACTGCAAGAGATATTTCCTGGTGGGACTTCTACTAAGAGAGGTACTAAGATACAATTTACAGATGCTGTGGAGTACTAATGTTACAGCAGGTTTTATCGATAATCCAAAATCCCATGGAATTAACCTTCCAAAGGAATTTAAACGGGATTTTAAGAACTCAAATTTGGAAAAATTTAAGCAGTCATGGGAGGTAAACAGCAATTTGGTCGTTAATCATTGCTACTCTTTTTTGTAGCCAAATGCTTTTGACGGATTTTATCTAGTTGTCGTGTATTTGCAAGATTGTTAGCAACTTTCTCTCCTTCTTGTCCTCGAGGACTCAAATTGTGAACCAGACCCATTACAAGCGTTGTTAGATCGGCTGAAATTTGCTGGGGCCACTCTATACTGTGGATGATTGAATTTGTTAATAAACAGCGACGGTCTCGCGGTAGTTATCTGCAAAGGCAAGAAAAAGAAAAGTTTGGCTCAAATTGGAACGCTATTTATCACTCTGTGGGGTGTAGCGTAGTTTTAGTTACATGTAGTTCATTTTACGTTTTATCTATTTATTTATGTATTTGTATGTTTGTGTATTTTCGTGAGTATCTCTTTTTATTCGTCATATCCCAGATCTCCTCAGCCCTTACACAGGGTCGTCACATAAGGAAGTTAGCTATCAGAGTTTTGAGGAACATGCTAGTGAAACATGAACTAGATGACCGCTATGAGGGCGAGGTAAGTTCCAATTAGGACAAACACGCATTGCTAACCAGCGAGCAAAACCTGCGATTTATTTTCGCAGTCATGTGAAGAACAACTCTCTCAATTGTGGTCAGTCTTGTTACAATTCAAACAATGTTTCTCAAGACTTGCAGTTGAGAGGTGATTAATGGTTGATTTAGCAACAGAACTGGAACGTCAGTTGAGCGGGCAGAAAGGACTAAACACGACTTCCGGTGCCCAATTTGCCGCTCTGCCACTGGTCAAGCCAGTAGTTTGATTTGCGCGCGCGGTCGTCAACTGACGTTTCCGCTCTGTTGCTGAATCAGCGTTTTTTTCTATTTTGTCATGTGGTGAATATAAACCTCAGGGCGCTTTCCAAACGTCAAACCTGGCCTGCCGGACCGGTCATTTTAAAAATGAAGTGCTCAGTCGTTTCTCGAAATTTGTGCTAAAACCCATCACGTCTGTGTATCTGTACCATTTACGGATAAATTGATGTGGCTGGATAGCCCTGATTAATGGTAGAATTCTCCTTACGATTGAAATAGTCTGGACATAAAGTTCTGAGAAATGCTAAGCGCGCTAAGAGGCTTGCTAACTTTTGACTTCTTGTTTGCCGATTTTCCCTCGTACTAGTAGAGGCCGTCAATCTCAAAACAAAGTTTGATTAACCCTTTAAGCCCCAGTATCCACATACAAATTCTCCTAGCTGATATCCATACATTTCCTTAAAGAATTAGTTGAGAGAATTTGTTCAAAGATCAAAGTATTTTCTCTTGGGTGATCATTTTATTGATTCTCATAACTTATCTCTTTACAGTGTATGGATAATTGTAAGGAGAAAATTGATCTTGGACACTATTGGGACTTAAAGGGGTAAAAGATTCCATAGCGTCAAAGAGAACAAGTAGTTTAGGTCCTGTAATGCATTAGTTATACTTAGTCTATTGAAATTTTTATTTTTAGGTTTTTGTTATTGTAATGCGCAACTGAGAATTTTTACTTTGACAAAGCTGTGCTCTGAGAAAAATTGAAGAGAGCCCAGACTTCTGAACCTGTGAAATCCAGGCTGCCCAGTATATGAATTATAATATTTCATGAAGAAAGTAAGATATTCTAGTCGCCCAGTAGGAAAAGTTAGGCACAAGGGACCACCAGTCTCTGCTAGAGCACAGCCTTGATTGATAATTTCATGGCGCAACATAGATTTATTATTATTATTTTGTATTTATTCCTTTCTTGGGCTTCTGACTTGTTTATTAAATCTTTATATGCTCCTGAATTTACATCCTCGGAGACCCAGGGGCAGATAAAGGGGGTGAGGGAAAGTCTAAACGGGCGGAAAAATGTGGCGCGAAGAAAAGTAAAGAACGTCGAGAAGAGCCCCTGGGGACAATGTCTTACAATGTCTTACCAGACCAGTTCCAAACGGTCGCTGCCGTTCTGGCTTCTGATTGGTGCCAGAAAACTTGTGTTTTTCTGGCATCAATCAGAAGCCAGAACGGCGGCGACCGTTTGGAACTGGTCTCGTAAGACATTGTCCCCAGGGGCTCTTCTCGCCGTTCTTTACTTTTCTTCGCGCCACATTTTTCCGCCCGTTTAGACTTTCTCTCGTCCCCATTATCTGCCCCTGGGTCTCCGGGGATGCTGAATTTACGGCCTCTCATTTTTGTCGCCAGCAAAAACAAGCCCGCATTTGCACCCTTTACCTTCCCCTTCTCTCTGTCCTACTGGATCATGCTCCTCGTTTCCATGGCAGCAAGTACGACTTGTCGGGCCCATTCGTCACGCAAACGTCCCAAACCTCCTCGACCATGAATGTTCCTAACAGTGAGTTTGGCGCGGATTCCAATCGCAGCTCAAGCTATTCTGCCGCTTTGAAACAGAGTCCGAGTGACTCGCTGACCCCGCAGTCGGCTGCACCGCTGAGGGAGGCCACACAGATCGCTTTGCAGGTTCCTTTGGATGAGGATGAGACGAAAGAATTGCTTTTGTGTGCGCTTTACATCGTCAAGAATTTAGAACAAGGTGAGTACAGTCTATAATATCTAGATTTAGCCAAGGCCAAAGCGAAGCTCTCGTGAGACCTTTTAAAATAAAACAATGGAAAGTAAAAATTAAATCAATCCAACTTGCAGGGAATTCTAAGCAGGCACTCATTGCTAGAGTCCAGTTGATACTGAGGTGTATTTGCTAATTACAGGTTTGTTTTCCTGAAAAGTAATGGCAAGGAAAGTGTGGGACTTGCTAATGTGCAGGTCCGCTCGTCACGAGGCACCTTATAATGATTAATCTGTTTATTTGTGGTATTAAGATACTTTAACTTTCCACATGCTAATTACCGCGGTTTTATGTTACAATTCAATTTTTTCAGGTGTAATCCTCGATTGGTGGCGACAGATTCTCTCCTCTTCACTGAAGCGTCCTCACTGGCATCCCACGGTGTTGTACCTCATTCACCAGGATAAGAACTACGCCAAGTTTGCCGCAATTATAGACGTCTTTGATTTGCTTGAGTATGTCATAACAAAATCTATTGCTGGTTTGCACGTGACGTCACGGCGGCCATGTTGGTGGTTAAGAACAAACGCATCTTTCTTCTTTGGGAACTAAACCCCATTTTCATGAAAATGCTTCGAAAAAAAAATTCTATTGTATTGACCACCAACATCGCCGCCTTATCACGTGGTTGCAAACCAAGAATCTTCTTAGCTGCAAGTAGAGGTGTATGCACATGTAGTAACATGAAGTACCAAGTTAGGCTGCTGACCTGAAAGTACAAATCCTCTCTGCAGCCGTCCCTTGAGTACTACACAAAGAACTAGCCTCCCACTCAGGCAGACGAAAGGGGCGCGCAAGCGAGCTGCGATAGCCTCAAGGAGCCGTCACACGCGCGTGTTCTTTTGCGTCTCCCCCAAATGGATAGACTTTGTCCTTCCCGGATTGCGTGACGAGGCAGAAGAACGTCACACGCGCGTGTTCTTTTGCGTCTCCCCCAAATGGATAGACTTTGTCCTTCCCGGATTGCGTGACGAGGCAGAAGAACGTCACACGCGCGTGTTCTTTTGCGTCTCCCCCAAATGGATAGACTTTGTCCTTCCCGGATTGCGTGACGAGGCAGAAGAACGTCACACGCGCGTGTTCTTTTGCGTCTCCCCCAAATGGATAGATTTTGTCCTTCCCGGATTGCGTGACGAGGCAGAAGAACGTCACACGCGCGTGTTCTTTTGCGTCTCCCCCAAATGGATAGACTTTGTCCTTCCCGGATTGCGTGACGAGGCAGAAGAACGTCACACGCGCGTGTTCTTTTGCGTTTCCCCCAAATGGATAGACTTTGTCCTTCCCGGATTGCGTGACGAGGCAGAAGAACGTCACACGCGCGTGTTCTTTTGCGTTTCCCCCAAATGGATAGACTTTGTCCTTCCCGGATTGCGTGACGAGGCAGAAGAACGTCACACGCGCGTGTTCTTTTGCGTTTCCCCCAAATGGATAGACTTTGTCCTTCCCGGATTGCGTGACGAGGCAGAAGAACGTCACACGCGCGTGTTCTTTTGCGTTTCCCCCAAATGGATAGACTTTGTCCTTCCCGGATTGCGTGACGAGGCAGAAGAACGTCACACGCGCGTGTTCTTTTGCGTTTCCCCCAAATGGATAGACTTTGTCCTTCCCGGATTGCGTGACGAGGCAGAAGAACGTCACACGCGCGTGTTCTTTTGCGTTTCCCCCAAATGGATAGACTTTGTCCTTCCCGGATTGCGTGACGAGGCAGAAGAACGTCACACGCGCGTGTTCTTTTGCGTTTCCCCCAAATGGATAGATTTTGTCCTTCCCGGATTGCGTGACGAGGCAGAAGAACGTCACACGCGCGTGTTCTTTTGCGTTTCCCCCAAATGGATAGATTTTGTCCTTCCCGGATTGCGTGACGAGGCAGAAGAACGTCTGCATGGGAGGCTAGCAAACAAAGGCTGCGTAGGGAAATAGAAAGCGTAACCAGGTGATCTGTGACGTCACTGCGGGGGCCTGGGGAAAGAAATTTAATGCCGTATCCCATAAACCAAAGCTGACGGGAACAGATTGAATTGAATTGAATTGGTGCGCGCGTCGGTTGATGGGATACGGCATTAAAATTTCTTTCTCCAGGCCCCCGCAATGACGTCACAGATCACCTGGAAGTCAGGGGCACCTAACGACGGTTTCCTCCAAAATACACTGAAAACACGTTTTAGGCTATCCAGAGTACTTTTAGATCAGTCTAGAAATTTATTCTCAGCGGCGCTATAAAATTTGTTTCTGTTCGGTCATCCTAGGGCAACGTAAGACTTTTCGAAATTGTTAGGGCTTCAGTATTACTTTCCAGAAAATTTTAGATGTAATTTCACGTTTTACGAAAGTGACAATTTTTCTAATTCCTCTCTTCATCCCAGTTTTGAATCTGAAATTTTTAGGTTTCGTTTTTCTACGAGAAAATAGCCAAACCTGGGGAGTGAAATGTGAAAAATTAAACTTCAGAAAATCGTAGGGAATTTTTTAGGTAAGCTCTGAAAATCTTACACGAATGGAACAGCCACCTAGAAATTTTTAGCCGTCCTCAAGTAATAGAAACTTTTAGGCAATATTTGCTTCTCCGAACAGATATTTTACAGAAAACAGCCGTTTGCTGCCCCTGATAAGGTGCGAAGGCGGGCATTATATAGGCTCGGCTGCGGACAGGTTCATTAAAGGTTAGTTAACCTGTAATTTGAAAGTTCTTATTCTGAACCGTCCATTTGCCGCTCCTCTTGTTAAGAAAAGATGGTAAAAAATGATAGATCGAGGCTTGCCCTAAGGAAACTATGTTTGTGTGTGTTGTGTTGTTAAAATTTTCCTTCCCTGTTTTAAGCGGGGTTTTTTTTTAGTGTCATTCATGGCTGAATTTGGCCTGCTAATTGAGAGAATGAAAGAAACGTTTCATATGGAATGGTCTGAGTAATTTTGCTCAATTTGAACGTTGAACCATAACGCCCACGTTGCTTATTACGAAAAAGTGATTTTTCTTACGCCTCGTGATTCACAGGCGATAGTAGTCGGTGCTAAAACTTCCAAAGGTCATACCGGACAGGAAATCAAACTGAGTAAGCTTTTGTTGCAGCAAACTGTAATACACCCTTATATCGTGCATCACAAAAAACGTCTTGGCATTCAGATAACAATGTCGTGAGTGGATCATTTGGTGTCCATACTTTCATATTTATAGTAGACCTTTGTTGTGTAAACCATTTTATTTTTCATACTGTTGCTTTCCAGGCTCGCCTTGAAGCACTTTCAGTACGCTGGAAAAGAGAAGATTACTTCTCAAAGGTAAGTGCCTTGATCTTAGAACACCTGGTGTTCCGTCGTAGTATAAATGTCGTCGCTTAAGGGCTATACGACGAAGAAAATAGCGAAGAGGGGCGAAGAACAGGAAGGTCGAATTGTTTGGCATCCTAGTGTGATATCTGTATTCCTGTCCTGTACAAGCTGATACATGAGTCACAGCTAGTCACACGCCGGGGACAAAGTATCAGCGCCGGAGTAAGTCCAACTTCGTTCCCAGGGTACGAAGACAAGAAAGACCCTGGGAGTTTGGAGAAAGTGTGAAAGGTTCGCGTGCAATCTCGTTCCTTCCGCGCCAACGCTGAACAAGTGATCATTAGATACACAAGAAAGTTAAATTACACTTTCTAGAATTTTAAGTTGCCTTGGTAAAAAAGGACAACTATTTTGACATTACGTGAACTCAGTCTGGGTGTCCTCTCTTAAAACATGCAGTCATTTCAATCGCATTAAACAATATTCAATATAAAACTTGTTTATCAAACTTGCATGAATTTAACCGTGCATAAACGTAAACTACACTCATTACGTCTAATGAATATTAACCTCGTACGTTTTGTACTTTAACAGGGAGATTGAATATCTCAAAGCTCTATGGCGTCCATTACCCACCGCAAAGTATGAATGTGTATCGTACATGTACTTGTTTATGTTTAACAAAAAACTATAATTGCATTTAAAACATTTCAGGAAAAGAACATTAACTTAATTTAAAATCATTTCTTGGAAATTACTTAATGACTTTAAATAACAACTCATGATCGTAACAAATCGTTGATACTATTCAGCAGTTATAAAGAATAAAACCTCCTAAAGGATCTTCATATTTAAACTTGGCGTACTGTTAACTGAGGTTTACTCATTTCAATAAGTTGACTCACCACTGAATAACCAGTAATCTTACATAGCTCCTGTTAAAGTTAACCAGTAACGCGTAAAAGCGATTAATTATCGTTTTCGTCCTTTGCCAATGTTTACTTTACTCATTTCATCTCATCCATTGACACTCCTTAAAGTAGTTACCCAGCGACGTCTTCTTGAATTTCTTTGATTTACTGTAATTTTGAAGGAAATAATTACTGTATTTACTTGGACGAATAAATGTTAACGCTTCAAGTGCGGTGCTTATTTGAAAACTAAACGCGACGGACAATTGTTTCTTTTAAGTTACCCGTATTATAATTTTCAGTAACTAAAAGAAACGTCTTTTGATTTTGACTGCATCGGGGCCTTGCTGCTTATTTGCGTAAATAAAATATACTTTGTTATTCATCCTATGTTCAGCACAAACAGTGAAACAGCCAAGCAGTTTTTTGAGCAAAAATACCAGGGAGGAGCGGCCAGTCAGAATAAGACCCATCATTCCAGAGTTTCCAGTAGCGGAGGTAATAACCTTTTCTTACTTCATGATGATCGCTTGCCCTTGTCCCGGGCCCTTGCAAAGTAGCTGTGGGACTTCGTCATCGCAGTTTGGTCGATTTTGTTTATTTTTGCCGCGCACTTACTAGTGTAAGCGGATGAATTTCCTCTACAAGACAAATTCGTGGTTTTATGACATGTACAATTCGACGTTTGATCCTAGCCTGAATTTCAGCCACCTACACATCTTGCTAAGTCACTCGGGAGGTGACTCCCCGAAGGACTTAGCGAGGGAAGGAGGCGGCTGAAATTCAAGTAAGTGTGTGTAAGACTTAACACTCTCCTCCGTACATGCTCCTTCTGGGTATTCCACAGACATTAGAAATTAAATTTAAATGAAGATATGATACGTCCCAGAGGTATAATTGCAATTTAAGCAACTACAAATTAAAAATTTTTTTCGGGTTAATTTGCAATAATTTGCTTAAATTGCAATTACCACTGCGACGATCATATCTTCATTTCAATTTGTATTTCCGCAGTTCACGTCATCATTCTATGTTTCATTCCCTTCACGGGTTAAGGTGAACTCAACAAATTGGCCAGCTCCCAATGTATGGGTCTTCATAGCTCAGAGGCCATGGATTCGAATCCCGTTGAAGTCCCGAAATTTTTTTTCCGGTTAATTTGCAATTGCTTAAATTTCAATTTCCACTGCGATGATCAGATCTTCATTGAAATTTGTATTTCCGCAGTTCACATCATCATTTTAAAGTAGAAATTATATAATTATATATATAAAAAAAAGATAAGCGCGCGACACTGTAGCGCGCAGGTTGTCCCCCGTCCACTTTCCTTTCCCCTCCACCCAGCTCCCCTGTAAAACAAAGAGGCCTTCGAAGAAGAGCGGAGTGTTTTCCCTGAATTGGGGGCCAGTTCCTAATACCTGGATTTGACACAGCGTCTTAAAGGAGACATTTGTTGCGGTCACCCAGAGCCTTATTACGGAGGATTAAGGCTTTTTGCGGCGGAAAACTAAATGAAAATCAAACTGTGTTTAATTTATCGTAAAAAGGTAATCATGGTAACGTTAAAAAGATCAAAGGAGAGACCATGACGGCCCCATCCTTTATTTTTCTCTGAAAGGTATAAACATGGATGTTTGTACTCGAATTTTGATGGAGGGAAATCTCGCAAATGAAGTCGGTCTCATTGTTTTGGACACCATTGAACTATTCTGTGGTCACTTTAAGGTGAGTGCACTCATCGCTTTGTTATTTTAGGCTGATTCCACCTCAAAAGTCTTTGGCAAATCGAATCTTACCTGTTTACATGGAGGTGGGGGATCTCAGGTAGGCGAGGTAACCCGCTTAGGTGGGGTAGCCCGCGTGTCCATGTAATCTCTCATGTTAATTTGATCACGTTTACATTAAAGGTGGGGTGACCCGCCACATGTTACCTCACCTACCTTGGGTCCCCCACTTCCATGTAAACAGGCCCTTAGTGCATTCTTTTAAGATTATTTGTTTGTTTTTAAGTTTCACTTGGAACAAGATGAAGGTGACAATCTCCTGATGAAAAAGGTTTGTCTAACTACTGTATTTGCCACAATTCAGAAATTTGATTCGTCTTGTACATCGTAATAAACAGTACTTCAGGAATGTTCTGCTCTGTAGTTTTCAGTCAATAATTATTTTTTCCACTGACTTTAAAGTTAAAGGAAATGTTATATGTGTCCTTTTGAGTTAATACTCCAGGGAATGAAAGAGTATGTAACATCTTCACATTGTTACAACCCATGTGTTGTCTATATTCAGGTGTTCAGCGTACTGATAAGCTTCCTTCAGATACCTCAGTCAGAGTTTATGATGAAACACGTGTTTGCAAGCCTCAGATCGTACATCAACAAGGTAAACTGTTCAATCAATACTGATCACAAGTACGCTTCGGTTTTACTGATATAGAAAGAAAGAGATAGTGCATGAATATTGCCCAAAGGTAGTAACTATGTAAAACACGCTACAGCCTGCGCCACTTTAGAAACGACGAGAAGGAAACCTGAGCCGAAATGGGTCCCGCAAGTGTTTCTGGAATCGTTACTGAGGACTTGCCGGTCAGCTATTGGCTTTTTTCTCCCTGTACCTGGTATCAGTCCCAGATGTCTTTGCAAACGTTGACTGGGCCCAGTTCCCTTCTCGCGCGGTTTTTCTCGCACTGTGTTCTTGTAAAATAGAATATGTCCAGTCATCGTAGCCTAGGAGTTTGGTGTGGACGTTGTGCCCGTGATTACTTCGACTGAACAGAGCTTTTCTCTAGAGTTTTGTAACTTGCAAAGCTTTTGGTTACCTTACCCAGTAGCAAAGTAGTTTTATTGCGTGGTGTGGTATTTAGAGGCATGTGTTTGTTTTTCGTCTTTTTTCTTATTATTATTTTTGTCATTTGATAGTTCCCAGCTGCTCTGTATAGGGGCAGTGCAAGTTACTGTGGTGATCTTTGTAAAGAGGTAAGATGATTAATGTGCTGGAAGTACTTTCTGTATAATTTGTTCGGGTATAAATATAGTGTTTCCCTTAATAAAGTTGCTGTTACAATAAGGATAGCAATTTAAAAGTCTGTAGCCTCTAGATCTTATCATTTGGAGTCAGCCCGAGTTATCACGTATGACGGGAGTATGTGTAATATTTCGTTCCTATTATTGCCGCTTTAACTGTTCTTCGAACAAGGAAAACTTCAGGGTAAAGTAGACAGAATTTCTTTTTCCAGTATTTCAATGAATAAATTCGGAGATAAACTCTGCAATTGCTTCCCTTGTTTTTTTGGTTGTCCTATGGTTTTTATACGCTGGGCTGCCTGTAGACTAAGGTAGAGGCTATTTTTCAAAGCTTAAATCGGACCTCTATGAACGTCCACCTGTAGTAACATCAATAAATAAATGATTCATTAACGTGTCAAGATAGCTACAACGTCGGACAAAACCTGTTGAGACACATCGCAAAAATACCTATTTTTGCTGTCATCCTGGCAAAAATGGAAAGCATTGCCAAACGAAGGCTTGTTTCCCTCTCTCCCCTTATCCAAAGCTGTTTTTAGGATAATACGAGAATTATACAGTTTGGTTTTTACACCAAAACAACTTTGAACAGGAGGTGGGGAATGGATGTTCCTTTTTCTGTTTAGAGGAGGTAGTAGTATGGCGCAAAAGTTAGAAAACAGATGGAATCTTGTCCGGGGCTGTAGCGTTCACCCAGTGTAAGGGGGTGTTTACATGAGAAAACTCGCACAGGCGCGAGTTTCATACCGGGATGACTTTTTGATTTCGTATCGCGTTGACATGGTGACTGGGTCATTTCATATCTCGTTATTTGAAGGTACACTTCATGTTGATAAAATACACGTGTGATTCAAAATCGCAAACATCACGTATGCGCTACTCGTTCCAATCTACCAGCAGACCGATTTCCCACCGGAACGGGTGGACGTTTCGCGTTTACATGATACCGTTGCGAAATCTCGTACCGGAGTGAAATTCTCGCCCCGGTGCGACAACCGGAATGAACTCACGCTAGGGAGCGGGGGGGGGGGGGGGGGGGGGGGGGGCTCGCGCCGGCATGACATTTTGGGTTGGTATCATGTAAACAAATGTGGAGCCATGAGAGGGAACCGGAGTGAACTCGCTCCGGGGTGAAAGTCGCCCCTGTGTCATGTAAACACCCCCTAAACTAATTGTGGACGCCTAAATATCTGCTTTATACCCCATACTCGTACCCCTGCCCACTTACAAGATACAGAAACCTCTCGTCTGCGATCACCTAAGGTTGACATTTTGATTGGTTGCTTTTCGGAGAGACTTGCCTCTATTTTCCTTTTTCATTTCTGAAATTTTATGTATGATCAAGAAAATGAGCACTTTTTGGGCCGTGTTTGTGGTGAAATGTGAAAATTATTAAGCTATCGAAGTTTATCAGCTGAAACCAAAACAGGACTTGCTACACAAAAAATAATCATCACGGTTCAAGGAAAATTTAGGAAAAATGGTGAATTTTATGAAATTCTGTAAAACTTATCTCCGTTTATTTATTCTGTACCGTAATTATTGATGCAGATAGGGAAAGGTCATGCCCTTATCGAACGTTTTGAATACTAAATGAACTCAGTCTGTCTAATATTTTATGTCAGTAACATCGTGCGATTTTCCATTAAAAAAACACCGAGGTTTTCCGGTTTCATTTGATCCATTAGCTCCTGTCGCTATAGAGGCGTCGTAAAGTATATTTACATCCCGTACTTTCCTGTCTTATTTGATATATTTTATTATATCTATTAACACTTAAAAGGCAATTAGCTGTTTGGATGTTATGGTCAACTCCATTGTATGCAGTATTTGTCGCTATATCGACCGTACAAGATTTTTCCTTCAATGTAAGAACCGGCATAGTTTAAAAATCGGTGATTCCCGTGATGTCGCGTCTCTTTCCTCAGCGGACGTGAATTGCTTCTTAATTTGTCTGCTTGGTGGTGGTGTAACATCAAAAAGAGAAAAAGAATTTTGATCACTCTTTCCTCGTCAGTCTCGGTAACTTTTTTGAATCAGTTTTAGAATGCGTGTTATGGGTAAACGGCGTGCTCTGTTGATATCTATTGAATTAAGGTTTTCAAACAACAGAAACATCGTAGGCTACTAAGTACTCCAACTACGCTTTCTTTCTCTTTTCTTCGCAGATTCTCAGCTGTTGCAACTCAAGATTGGGAAGTCTTCGAAACCAGGTGCGTCTACAAAGAGACGACTTGTCACCTCTTAGGCTTTAAACTCAACACGACCGCGCCAATTATTTTTATTCTGCTATTTGTTGAGATCTTTTTCTGACATCTATTCACAAAAACTACAGACCTTGTGAGGTTGGCCCTATCTCTGTATATCGCCTCCTTGTCGATATTGTGTTATTGCCAACTAAACAGGTATTTTGTGGTAAGTCGCGGCGCTTCGCAATTGTTATGTGTTGAAACTGGAAGACAGCGAGACGTGATTGTCTGTCGATTAAAATCATTCGTACAATAGTAGTTTATCGACAGTCATTAGCGAAATATGAACTTTTGTTTGACTCTTGATCGTGCCTAACCATTTTAAGGACGGAAGGTGTAAAGACACTAGAAACTATTATGAGGTTTTTGCATCTCTGTCTCGCTCTGTTTCACAGGATCATGGAGATTTTTTGCACCTCAGTTTCAGCTCGTTTAGTTTAACCTTTCCCTGATTTGATAACGACCTTTTAATTCTCCGCTCGGTAAGAGCGACTCGGAGCTCTAGATAATCCCTAAAGATTGCTTTAAATGGGCTTTTTCACGATTTTAAAGTTTAAGAGTATTAAAAATGGACAGTGAGTTGTCGCTATGTTTTACCGATATAGATACTTAGTCTTCGTACAATTTTGATTGTTATCGCGGTTCAGTTGCATATGTCGTTGTAAGCCCTTTTTTTCCTATCTACTACAAAACTAATTTTTGGTTTAATATCCACGAGCAGAGAAATTTTGCTAGAATGCAATCGCTTTAAAAGACTGTGCTTACCATTTTTTCTAATAATCTCTCATCTTGCTGAGGGGAAGAGTGAGAAAGTGTTAGAAAGATAGTGTAGCCATCTCAGCATCGTCTAATTTTTATCGCGGTCATGTTTGTTATCTCCACAGGCTTGCTCCTTTTTATATCTGCTGATGAGAAGTAATTTTGAGTTCTCGGGTGCACAAGGCTGTGATAGGGTTCACTGGCAAGTACGTAGCATTTAACTGACAAATATTTACTGTGATTCTCTTACGATTTATATTCATGTTTTAAAACGTTTCTTGGTTGCTTGCTTTTTTTGTCTAAATGAGAAATGGCTATTAAAAAGGTAATTTAAGTCCACTTTTAAAAACTGAAAGCAAATCTATTATACGAAACTCGTTCTCTTTAGCATATGACTTAGTTTTTTCGTTACTACATGTATTTTTAGTGCTTTGCTGTCCGCGAATTTTCACTTTACTTATTTCTTTGTTACTGGGGAGCCCAGGCTTTCTGAGCCTTCTGGTTTCTTCTGGGCTCCCTTGCCAACTTACAATTCTTATATGTATTCTTGTATTGTATTTATTTTGGCTAAATAAACTGAACTGAACTTTTTGCTGTTTGCGCGTTGTCTGGGCCTAACATAATTATGTTTTATATCTTTCATGGCAAATATATGTATTTTTAAAAATACAGCCTTGCCCAGTTTCAATTTTGATTCCCTACTTAGTAGTGAAGATATGCATCTTAGTATAAAAATTATGTCGAAGATTGAACAAAATAATTATATACCATAGGATGTGTTAAAAATTATTTGTACTGGTGTACCTTTATTAATGAAAAATGCAAATAAGAAATTTAATGATCACATTGATTGCGAATCGGTAGTTTAAATGATGTTGTGACGGAATTAAAATTGGCACACAATGGCTGCTCCGCTTTTGTCACTTTCCATCTCATTTTACGTTTCTCTCTACACGAAATACCTGTGAAAATCAGTCTACGTGAAGGAAAACCCGGCAAAAATTGCAAGAGAAAAAAAGCACCAGACTATGGATGGAAAATTTTGATCGTCGGATTTTGTTTTAACTTCACAGTAAGACGCAGGTGTTGTGTTGTCTGTTTCCGCTGTTGTTGCCGTTTTTTTCAACCTGTACAAAGTAAATCTAATCTTCTCGAACCGCTCACTCTCAAAGTATTGTAATTAACACTAACAATGACCGAAAACGCTCCCATGCAAACGAGGGAGACGAAAACGGCTTGGCTTAAAAAAATGTTGAAGAACCTCTTGTGCTAATAATAAAACCACACCCTAAAGTCCAACAATATCATCGATGACCTTGTACAATTATTTCGAAATATGGGTGACTTGCCATTCTGCGCTTGTCAAGTTCATCCCCAAGACTTTGCCCGAATCTACACATGCGCAGTCAAACGACAGAAATGCAAAGCTAACCTGCTTACCTTACCTAGAACCCTTCAAAAGGTAAGGTTTCATTTTTAGTGTTCAAAGTTTGAATCTCTTTCAATCTTCTCGGTTTCGTAAGTCAAATACAATGTAATTTTGTTTGGTCGTGATGCATTTTCCGAAGAAACTCGTTATTTTGAGAAAATGAAGACCGAATTAAAATCAACTTACTATTTCATGCATTCCCCAATTACCTGTTCACCGCGATGGATATGCGTATCTCAAGTCTCGACAGTTGTCTCAGATTAAAAAGACAAGTTGGCAGCAAGATCACTGGACATATTATAGATCATTATCATTCATTCCTTAATCCATTCATTCATAGAGGGCTCAGGTGTTCAACTCGTTAAGGAGACATTTTTTTAAGTTCTCCGCTGACCAAATATGGTATTCAAGTGATCACTCACTCAGAGAACTTAACTTGTAGAGAACTTGTACATTCATTCACTATTGAAAGATTATTTTCATCCTGTTTAAGGGAAAGTGTCCACCCTGTCAACGTGTTTTTCTGTGTTATTGCTCCTGTCAGGTCATCGTAGCGGTCTCCAAACTTATGGCGGAGGGCCTTAATCGTACCGCTGTTAACAATTCTCTGTTGGCACTCAAGAATTACGCCGTAGAAGACAAAGGAATGAAGGTTTGCTTAATCTTAATGTTGGGCTTAGTTGTTGTTGTTTTGTTTTAAAAGTTGAACGTCGCTCAACTTTGACGTTTACGCGTGATCTTTCATACATTGTCTCTATTTCATTTACGCTCGTAAACTTTACGTGCATTTGCACGGGATAATTACACGACAGTGGAAATCCACCTTGAGATATTGGATGAAGTGTCGAACCCAGGCCTAATATCTATGCTCTTAGTACCGCGGGCTTAGTTGTGACCCTCGGTTTATCAATAAACGTATGCTCGCATTTGAAAATACCAGTTTGACGAGAGAAAACAAGTTTGACTAGTCCAGAATTTCGGGTTACGGTGACTTAAAAGGCTTGGCGCGATTCAGGCAGAGACTCCTTTTCTCCTCCTCGATTAAGAAGAAGACAAATCGAGGCTTGTAGGATGCGTCATTTTATACTGTCTTGTCCTTTTGCTGTCTTCTCTTGTAGAACACGTCGTTTCCATCTGAAGTAAAAGACCTGACGAAGAAAATTCATACTGTCTTGCAAGCGACTGCTCAAATGAAGGTACTGCCGGCTAAGATTGTGTTATTGATTGCAAGTAGGGGTCATTATTTTCAGTTTCTTAGTCTCCCTTTAGATAGTCTATTAATGCTTTACAGTGCGGACCCTCGAACCGGAACACTTGGAAGAAGATTGTCCAACCACAACGTTTTCCGAAAACAAAAGATTATTTATTTTGCAAACGATGTATTTGAGGGCTGTTTCCTTAGGGTTCAGGTAAAATCAAACGGTTTTAATGTTTTCAACGGTTGCATATATAGTTGAACCTTAAATTTTATTGGTCCGTTTGTTTCAGACGAAAACGTTGTCATTGAACAATTGTCTTAGTTTGAGTGTCTGCACTATAATACCATAGCATGTTTACAGCCTTCCTCCTCCTCTAAGATGGGGTGGCTGTACACAGGGTATAATATTAATGAAAAATTCTTTGCCACGGGTTGTTTTAAAGACGTTGATGGGGAGGCTACTGAAGGGTTATCTACTTTACGTCAGCGGCAAGTGGATGAATTGTCGCTTCAAAAAAATTAATCAAATTGAAGTGGGTAAATGACATTCGAAAAAGAAGACAATAACTTTGAACAGGTCACAGCACGCGGACCCACCTTAGATACTTAACATGCACAGTTCCATCTGGAGCATCTTTTGTGGTGGTATAACCTATAAACTAAGAGGGGACATGTAGATTGGTTAAGCGAAGAAATGACAGAATATGTTAACTATACTGGCGGTGTGGTTCTGCATATAACTACTCCACATGCAACGCTCTATGAATCAAAGGAGGATGGAGCTGTTTTAGTGCGTTATTTTCTTGATTTGTGTTTTCCATACTTGGTATTAGGGACCTTAAGATTCGATGAGAGCGACGTCAACGAGAACGTCATAAAACCCAATATGTCAGATCAGCAAAACTACAACTCTGCACGTGCGTTACGCTTTTTTGTACATTTCCTTTACCGTCACTCCACGCCTACAACTTGAAACTTCCTAGTTTCACGTGTTGTGGAGGACGTAAAACACAAGGCAACAATTTTCTTTTCTTTTTCTGAACTCAGACACAGTCCTTTAGAATCAACTCCAGGAAAATTTCCCAACAAAGTTTGAAAAAGTTTGAGACATCCGCCACTGCCGTCGCGGTTGCTTAAGCTAGCTATAAAACTGAAAGAAAAACTAAAAGAAGCTGACTATATCAGCTTCCATATCTATACAGGGAATGTCTTGTACTTAGAGATGAAAGGTCTGAAGCACTGTTGCCTGCGAATCAAAATTCTCTTGAAGGGCCGTCATTAAGGGCCCGGGGCTGTGGATTTCCCCTGGCTACTTTTACAGGAAAACAGAAGACGAAAGAAACCAAAAAAAAAATCCCTGTTTGTTTTATACCCCGGCCACTTGTTGTATTTACCCGGCAACGTGAAATTTTAGTAACAGCCCCGCTGCCATTCACGGTTTATCGTTGATCTCTGCTCAGTTAAACGTTGTCGTTTGTAGGAGCATGATGATGTGCCAGAAGTTCTAGTGGACCTGCAATACAGTTTGGCCAAATCGTACTCAAGCACACCAGAACTGAGAGAAACCTGGTTAGAACACATGGCCGCAGTACATGAGAGTCAGGAAAATTATTCCGAGGTGAGTCTGCCGCCGCACGGCAGTTCCGCCGCAGTTTGAGTCAGTATAGCTTATACAACCCCTGCTTTTTGTTTATTTGGTCATGTTGTTTATTAACGTTTGTTTGTTTGTTCATTAGAGATTAAGCATCGCGTTTACGGCCAAAGGCAAATGTGAATTTGTACCACGTGACCAAGTTTCCCCTTTACTTGTCGTTTACTGTTCATTATGACCACACGAAAATCAGTAGATTTCCGCCAATTCTACCCATAAGAATTGTTTGAGCAGTTTTTATCTGCTCATTTCCCATTTTGAAAATTTTTTCAACTTGAATCTCACGATACTTAATCTCGGCTCAACTGAACTGTTCTGGTCATACTGAGGAATTGATATTTACTTATGAGTAACACGATGTAGACAGGTGTTTACTTATGAATAACACGATGTAGGCACGTGTTT
Source organism: Porites divaricata (assembly GCA_038088405.1). NCBI lineage: Eukaryota > Metazoa > Cnidaria > Anthozoa > Scleractinia > Poritidae > Porites > Porites divaricata. The sequence goes on along the minus strand of JBBMOI010000010.1, from coordinate 19,731,944 downwards.
ACTTATGAGTAACACGATGTAGACACGTGTTTACTTTTGAATAACACGATGTAGACACGTTTTCGCTTTTTAAATGATAACTGAATAGCGTGTCATAGCCCCTTTAAACATATTTTTTCTTCTCCTTCAGACGGCACATTGCTATATCCATGCTGCAGCTCTTGTCGCTGAATATTTGAAACGGCAAGGTAGGAATATCAGATCAAGCAAAAATTACAACATGCCCTTTTGACAAATTTTCACCGAGAAAACGCCTTTTCGGGCGACTTCGCCTCACCACGTCTACTATCAGGATAGAGGAGTCTTCTCATGGTAGTCGCCCTTTGCAAGCATCCAAACTAAAAGAAACACCAAATCTTGTACCACAACATACTTTACTGTACTAAATAAAGTTCTCTGACGGCACTGCTAAAGCGTTATGTAAAGCGAACAAAAGCAAACGTACCTGGTCATCAGACGTGGTTGCCATAGCCAGAATTTAAAACAACGTTAACGTATTGCGAGCAGAAAAGCACCAAAGTATGTATGCCAGTGTATATGCGACGCAACTTACTTTTTAGCCCTATTATTGGTCAACCGAACACGGTTCTTTATTCATTCTCTGGCGTAAAAGTTAGAATCAACATCTACCTCGGGGTTCAGTAACTCTGGAAGCGATGCCTTTAACTTTAACTTTTGTTAAAAGGAAAATAATTGGGCTCTACATTGCATTCTAAGAAAAGCTAGAAGTACCCATTAACAAATCGACAACAATTTTCCATGGCTTAAGCTATTTTGGACCTGAAATGATATCGAAATGTTCAAAACTCAAGTGGAACCCAAGCCGCGGGCGAGTGGTTTCACCGCAAAGTTTCATTTCTTATGGTCGATAAGAGTAAAAGCCATGGAAAGGTTTTTATGACATGTTTTGTCGTCCATTTCCGGCGAAGTTCCTTGGAAAATCACACTTTGATTATTGCAACATTTTTGGGGAAACTGTGGGATAACTCTACGGAATAAGGTTCAAAAGCTACAAAACAGAGCAGCCCGTGTTTTGACCTACTCAAGCTATGACGTAGATGCTGGTTACCTTTTCAAACTTCAAACTTCTAGGGTGGAAAAACCTAGCTTGCCAGCAACAAATCACAAGAGCTACGATGGTTTACAGGTCTCTGCACGGGTTGGCTCCAAACTATCTTAGTTCTAAATTTGAAAGACGAGAAGTCGCGTATAACCTAAGGGACTCTGAAAATAAACTCAATGTTCCATTACCGCGCACAAACTATTACAAAAACAGCTTCAGCTATAGTGGCGCCATTCTCTGGAACAGTCTTCCTAGTAACTTAAGGGAAGCAGAGTCCCTTGGGCAATTTAAACGATTACTCAAAGAACTGTAAGGCACGGCATTCGTGGAAAGCAGCTTTTTATTTTTATTATATTAGTATTAGTATTAGGTATTTTTAAAGCTGACGAATTTTGTACCGTGGATAAATAAAGATTATCTATCTATCTATCTATCTATCTATCACGCCAGAGAAATCGCGCAGTTATAGAATATTGTTTTGATTTTGTTCATGTATTGAATTTTGCCTCGAATTGCATGTACTCTCCACTTAAATCGCATGGCTTTCTGAGCCGGTCGGTTAGTCATTAATCCGTGTTTTCTTGGGGTTATTTTAGGCGCTTATCCACCCGGTTGCGCCGCGTTTGCCGGCGTGTCACCAAATGTGGTCGCTGACGAAAGTGTTATGAAGACTGACGAAGGAATGAAAATGGAACAGCGATATACTGTGGTTAGTTTTCTGCTTCAATCGACTATTCTATTTTGGTTATAGCGACTTTCGTATGACCTTGAAAAATCATTTCGGTAAGTGTTCGTCATCTGTTTCATAAGCCAATGGATGAAAAGATCAAAACAGGGACTCTTCGTTTTCCCGCCAAAGAAAACCCTAATATGGAGAAGGCATTGTTCGATTGGCCAATCGTGTTGCAGTATGACGTCAAAGCGAAGGATCCATTGATTTCTAGAAAGTTCTCGGGCATGAAGTTTTTTTACGCGAGCGTTCGCTTAACCAACCAAAAGCCACGCGCGTTTCTATCCGTTCGATAAACCAATCAAATCGCTCTATTTCCGTTCGTTTGTTGTTTCTGTTTTGTTCGCGCGTTTTCATTTCAAGGTCATACTAAAATCGCTCGATAGGTTAGCCTAACAATAATAATAATAATGGTCTTTATTGAGTCAAAAGATAAAAATACATATCTAATGTTACAGGCAATGAAAAGTTCTAAAAGCATATAAAATGTAGTACTCAATAAGATAAAAATCTCTGTCCTTGTTATTCTAAAGCTAAGTTATATCTAAAAATTAAACGATTAACAAATGTACTTTTAAAACGCTCACTTTTGATGCTTGGTCGGACGCTTGACCTCGTCCGTAAATTATAGCAGGAGGCCTTTACACGCGGAATAAAAGGCAACAGGGGGTGATTGGCGTCCTGAGACACCCTTTTAAAGATGCTGTGATCCTGCTTCTGTAAAATTGATCGTATGTTATACTTCCTCGTAATAAAATTCCTTTTCCAGCAACGATCTAAGAAACATTGTACGGGAGTGAGGTCGGACTCTGATGCTCCATAGACTGAAAGGGCATACGTGAAATTGGGAAGTACTAAGGTATCGAAAAGAAAGTCTATTTCTGCCTGCATGTAGCCCTCTTTGCGTAGAGACCTAAGGACATAGAGGCATTTATTTGCCTTAACGAGCTTATTCTTAACATGTGTGTTAAACTTACAATCACTCTGAAAAGTGACACCCAGAATGCTAACATTAGTACAACTAGGAATTCCAAAAATAGGAGGGTACAATTCATGGTTGCCCTTCTTAAGGACTGTAATCTCCTTACATTTGCCCGGGTTACATAACATCCGATTTCTTTCTGTCCAGTCTAAAAACTGTGTAACCAATGCCTCAGACATGTCTCTGTCTTTCCAGACAGGAGCAATGATATTTGAGTCGTCAGCATACTTGAATAACACTGGCAGGGTGTCTAAGTAGATCTCTAGATCGTTTATGAAAATATTAAATAGATAAGGTCCGCTTACGCTACCTTGAGTAGTGCCTTGATTCACGCATTTCCAGTCACATGAAAAATTGTTATAACAAATTCTTTGTTTTCTACCTTTCAAAAAACTTAGGTATAAATTAATTATATATGGATTTAATTGGAGACTTTTCAACTTTCTTGCGAGCAATTCATGTTTAACGGAATCAAAAGCTTTACTAAAATCCATTGTAAAAAGACGCACTGCCCTACAGTCTGGGTTGTCTAGAAATTCGTTAATCCTGTGCTGCAGGGCCAAAAGAGCGCCAGTACAATTGCCACCCTCTCTGTATGCATACTGTGTTGAACAGAGATGATCCTCTATGACGTCCTGAGCATGGCTGCGGTAGACAATCTTCTCGAAAGCCCTAGCAATCACAGGGGTAATGTTAATTCCACGGTAATCCCCCTTTGCTTTTGGAATGTCCACCTTAGGAAGGGGGTTGATGTTAGCACACTTCCAGGGAGAAGGCCAGCAACGTGTGGAAATTGATAAGTTCCAGATTTTAGTGATGACTGGCGTAAGGATCTCCGCATGCTCTTTCCAGACTCAATAAGGGATCAAGTCCGGCCCTGTCGCAGTTCTTTTTAGCGCTCTTAGAGAATTCCACACCTGTCGTTCCGAGATTTCTGGTATTTCTATATCACTGTCGATCACAACAGCCGCGGGCTCTGTATAGTTCTCATCCGTACAGATCTGAGCAAAGTGGTCATTTAACTCCTGTAAGAAACTATTCTCAAGGCTAATGCCACCGGAGGACCCACGCCGCTGAGACAATGCATCAGCTCTTCTCCACCAATCGCGGCTCCCTAGCGGGGCTGTCATATAATTCCTTCTGTTTTCCGAGATGAGATTGGATATCCGTTTATTAATATCCCGTAGTCGATCGACATTTCGGGGCGAAATCCTCGACTTAGAACTAATCAAATATTTTAAGAGAGGTGTCATCCATGCTGGGTCGCGTGATGAAAAAGAGACAGATCTAACCGGCATGCACCTGTCCATATTACCGTGGATCTTTTCTTCTAAAAGACCCACAGCCTGATCCACATTAGAGGACGCGAGCACCCTGTCCCAGTTTTCCTTGACAAGTGCAGCGTAGAGATCGGCCTTCCGATGAGCTCTGCAGTCCCGTATGGTAACCTTTGTTCGAATCGGCTTTAGCTTTGTCGCAGCTGGAACAACAAAGCCGATGTGATCAGTTTTGACAGATATTGTGAAAGGGTAACACGTGTTGAATAGGTCCGGGCGGTTTGTTAAACAGTTGTCAAGGTGTGAGTTTCCACGGGTAGGAAAGTCCACGAGAACATTCCATCCGGTCATACTTTGCAAACGATCTAAGTCCAATTGATTGAGGTCGCCACCACAAACAAAGACTGTGTCAGGGTATTTATCTAGCGTGTCATCAAAGATGTTAACTAGATAGGTCATTAATTCTGTGTCCCTGTAGTTGAATTTTGGCGGATGATAAAGGCCACAAATTAACATACGATGTCCCGAGGGAAGAAGCAGGGTAACACAGATAAGTTCGTATAGTTTAGACTTGTAAACATCCATCACAGTCAGATTTTTCCTTGTATAAATTGCAACTCCACCCTTGTTCCTTTTATCAGCGCCGCCATAATTTCTGTCTCTTCTGTGGATCGTGTAATTGGGAATGTTCACAAAAGCATCGGGTACATCCGGTTTCAAATGTGTTTCTGAAACAACACATATATCGATATCCATACTTTTCAAATCTGCTTCCACTGCAACCGAAGCTCTAACACGATTTTTGGTTTTTCCGAGAGAGCAAATGTTGATAAACATTAACTTGGGCACAGCTAACAGAGATTTGGTAGGTGCTTGGGCTGAGGCACGAGGAACTTGCACAAGACATCGATCTTTCGGTTTCTCTCTTCCTTGGGGTTTCACTCGGCGACCCGTCACAACCTTAATAGACTGTATTTCATTCGGATACGGAAATGGAGAAATAATCCGAGAACGCCCTCCTCTCCTGCTTCTGTATTTTAGAACTCCAAGACCTTTGCAGATTTGCATTGTTTCTGCTGCTGGTTTCGAGCTAAACTTGCGATAAAATAGAAGTAAATCGCGACTAAGTTCAGTTCTGCGGGAGGCCAAGGATTTCGCCGAGTATGAAACCGTGGTCCACTCAGTCTCCTTTCGTGTTTCCATTCCCGGATTCCTCTCAACATCACAGCAGATGGTAATATCCAGTAGAACCTTGTTTTCTGGAATCGCCAGGAACGTCAATCCACGGGAGCTCCAAGTTATGATAGCCCTTCGAACTCTCCTCTGAGATGTCACAGTGAGACGGGTTCGAATTCGAGTCGTAGCGTTGCAATGAAGGCCGAAAAGTTTGATAACATTGCCAGAGCTTGTCCGTTCCTCTGGATAGGTGTTGGCATCATTTGAAGAGCGTTTAAAGCTACACGAACAGAGTAAAAAGATTAAGAAGATTAAAAATGCGAGCGCTCTAGAAAACGTGGCAGCCATTCCGGCGCCTGCATAAGCACTTCAACCCGATTACTAAGTTTCGCCGGGGACTGTAGAAACCAGGGGATCCAATAATTTTTTTATGTTTGTTTAGTGTACATGACGAAACTTTTACTAGGTAATAAATATTTTCAACCATTCATTGGCGTAACACATTTTTTTGGTAAACATTAAGGGCCAGTTATTTAAACGTAGTTTAGCCAGTGTTTAACAAAACCGCGTTCTAAGCCATTTTTAATTTGCCCAACGGTTTTATTTAAACACCGTTTATTGGGGACTGTTTTATGAAAGCATAGAGTAGACTAGAAAAGCATTTATCTTCTTTAAATAACCCACCGAGGAAGAGATATGTAGTTCCAAAGATTTCTTAAAACCGCAACTTAAGAAGACCCAGTGTGTCTAGGATCTTTTTTATGTCATGATAAGGGCAGCGTTCAGTTTTTTTTATGAAATTTAATCGAAAAGGCAGGGGCACCCTACGACTGTTTTCTGTTAAAATATCTGTTCGGAGAAGCAAATATTGCCTAGAATTTTCTATTACTTGAGGACGGCTAAAATTTCTAGATGACATTTCCATTCATGTACAAATTTCAAAGCTCATCTAACGAATTGCCTAAGATTTTCTGAAGTTTGATTTTTCCACATTTCACTCCCCAGGTTTGGCTATTTTTTGTGGAAAAAAGGAAACCTAAAATTTTCGGATTCAAAAATGTGATGGAAAGAGGAATCAGAAAAATTCTCTCCTTCGTAATATGTTAAATTGCATCTAAAATTTTCGGGAAAATACTACTGAATCCCTTGTAATTTCGAAAAGATTCAAGTTCCCCTAGGATGACCGAACAGATACAAATTTTATAGTGCCGCTTAGAATGCATTTCTAGAGATCTAAAAGTACTCTGGGTAGCCTAAAAAGTGTTTTCAATGTAATTAGGAGGAAACCCTCGTTGGGTGTCCCTGAAAAGGAAACCGCGCGGCCTTTGAGATATTTTTCTCTTGTGTTTACTGATGAAATTCCGGTTCTCCAGACCCTTCGCATCCTTCCGCCAGTTAAGCAAGTAAAAGGGTGATTTATCAAGTGAAAAAACGAAGTCAACTGATGTTTCTTTTATCCTGTGTCTAGCGGCATCTGGTGGATCTGTTGGAGCAGAGTGCCAAGTTTCTTGAACGTGCAGAACGGTACGAGGTCATGGGTGAAGTGTACAAACTGGCAATTCCCATCTACGAACAGGAAAGAGACTTCAGGGTAAGTAAACGCAAAGGCAACTGCACGTCGGAAAAGCTTTGTACGTCGTAAATGGTAATTAACTCTTTCAATGCGGATAATATCGACGTGCCTATTATCCCGCAATGTCCTCCACCGATAAGAAGATTTTGTTTAATAGTTTAGTTGGCGGATTTCTTAGACACCCTGGCGTAGTGTTATTCTGTAGAGACCTTTGGATTCGAGTGCGAGAACGTCTACGAGTTTGACTGAAAGATTTTTCGCGTATACTCAAAAAATAGAGTAATAGATACCCCGGGAAGCTTCATTGTGCTTTTGTTTTACCAGAAAAAATAGCATTGTTATCTGTATTGAAGGAGGTTAAACCCTCTCCCGATCGCAAAATGATAAAACTTCTAACATTTGATATCTTGTTTCCACCACCACGGCATTTTCGCTCAACCCCGTAGTAGAATGACGACGGCCGGCTATAACGTTTTCCCACCAAAATAACGCTGGTTCACGCGGGAGCACTACCTAAGCATTGAGAAAATCTCCTACTCGTAGTTGTCCTCGTTGTAGAATCCAAAGCTCTCTATTCAAGCTAAAATCACGTTTTCCCGCTAAAATAACGCTGGTTCACGCGGGAGCACGACTAAGTATTGAGAAAATCTGTTACTCGTAGTCGTCCTCGTCTTAGAATCAAAAGCTCTCTATTCAAGCCGCTAAAATCACGTTTTCCCGCTAAAGTAACGCTAGTTCACGCGGGAGCACTACCTAAGCATTGAGAGAATCTCAGTAAAGGTCGGTATTTTGATAATGGTAACCACCGAACTGTAAATTTCGGAAATCAAACCACAATCTGTACACCTTTCACCCCCTCCCACCCTACCCCGAGCATTATTGGCTTGTTTACCACAGGCAGCTGGGAAACGGCACAGCATTGTTTAAGAGGAGTGGGCTGAGGAAGGCTTGCATTTTCCCTTTTGAAGTATCGCTAAATATGAGACGGATATCTTGGAGGGCAGTGTTTCAGCTAATTTTATGACCGATTTTAGCCCCATAGCGTATCAAACCCGTCAATATCGCGTTTGGCAGGTAAACTGCCTCATTTGAAAGCTCTCTAGCTAATGCCTATGAACATATTCCACCCTCAGCGCCTCTCACAGGCGTACAGCAGTCTGGCTAAAGCGTACCACAAGGTTGTTGATGTGATGGGAAGTGGAAAAAGACTTCTTGGCAAGTACTTCAGGGTTGCATTCTTTGGACAGGTAAATAGTTTGTAGTCGTATCATTAACAAAATATATTTTAAACCGACTTGAGTTTAAAAACATCAGGGTTTGCACGCACCTTGAAAGTCCTTGAACTTTATTATTTTTTAATTTTTTTTAAAGACCTGCAGAATTGCAGGCAGTGCTTGAAAGTCGTTAAATTATCCAACCCAAAGGAAAAGAAGCAACCACAGAAATACCTTCAGTATAAAATTGCTCATGATGTGGAAGAAGTAAAGAAGGCTGGAAGCTCTTTTTTGCATGCACTGAATGGAGTCCTTGAAAAATGGGAAGTGTGCCCTTGAAACATAAGCTGAAAAGGTCTATTTTAAATTTGTAATCCGTTTAAATTTTCTTCAAGTTTGCCCATCCATTTCTCCTTTTGTATTTGTTGTGTTGTTTACACCTTCTTTTCATGTTTTGAGCGGTTATTTTTATGTTTCACTCTGTTTGGTGGCGGTTCCCACGATTTGAACTTTGATTAATTTCGTGACACAGTTTCTTTACCTTATACGTTGTTCCAACACCTAGATTGTTCAGGTTTTATAGACTTTGCTATACAATGAGAATGTGCGTTATGCAAGCACAATTATACAGCTATTTTGAGGAAGGTTGTCGGTTTGAGTTCACTGTTCTTCAAAGAAATTTGAAAGAATAGCACGAGAGGCCATAGACATAAGTTTGCCAGTACTAAAGGTAAGCAGTAAAAGTAGGTTCGACAGCTACAGTCGTCAGGAACAGTGTATTGATCAAATCCCATACTACCATTCGGGATTGTCGCGTGCACATTTCTTTATGCAAGAACCCTTCTTGTAATAGCTGTATACTGTAGTATATATAGCATTTAGCTAGACCCAGACTTACCAACCCCCAAAAGGCAAAAAATGTGACATTCTGAACCAAGGGATGGAAAAAGTGGTGAGAAATGGGTAAAAGTCGTGAGATGTCCCAAATTTCATATTGAAAGGACTTTCCAGTTGGGGTTATGGGTATTTGGAAGTCACAAGCTGGAGAAGTAAACATCACGATTTTACGATCTAGGTTTTTTTTAATTTCTACGTTTTATTGGCGGCCATCTTGAAACAAGAGAAACAATAAGTCAGCACATTTCGTGGCAGCGGCAAGTCGTGGTAGGCTAAAAGAATGTACTCAGACAAACGCAACCGTCAAGTGTTTTCTTTGGATTGAGCCGGCATCTATTGATATCTAACTTGGAAACGAGCCCTACAGCTCCAAAATTTGTTTGGGGTTTGACTTTTCGAGAAAGCGTGTGAAATTCGACAAATTCGACAAATTCGTGAGTCTTGGTAAGTCTGTTGACCTTTGACGCGGTGTATTTCTTTTATTTCCCAAGATGTTTGGCGACGATGATGGGAAAGAATTCATTTACAAAGAACCAAAGATCACAGGCTTGGCAGAAATTTCCCAGAGACTTGAAAACATCTACTCCACAAAACACCGCGGAGATAATGTCAAACTCATCTTGGAATCTTCAAAGGTTTTTACTCTTATTAATTAATTAACTTATTAATTAATCTATTAATTAATTAATTTATTCCCTTTTTTATATTATGGGTGACAAATCACTCCTAAATTTTGGCGGAAGATTTAAGAGTTGTTTTATAACTTCACATGTAAAACTACAAACTTCCTATTGCAACATTCCTCATCTCTCAGTGTCGAAATGCTATCCAGCTACACGAAAGAGCACAATTTTTAACTGCAAGGATTGTTTTAACAGGCATTTTGTCGGCTAATACATTGTACAAATCGTATATGCTACTAACATTTGGACTTCATGTCTGCTTCCATCCTATTCAAGTAAAACGGGTCTATGTTGATGCAAACTGATTTTTTAAAGTTTGTTCTTTCAGGTACATACCGAAACACTGGATTCAAAGATTGGTTACATTCAGGTATTTGCATTTTGCGAATGACATTTCACGAAAGTTGCACAAAACAGTGGTTCGACTGAGTAGATTTGACTAACCTCAGTTTATCGTGAATTTGTCGTAGATAACGTACGTGCAGCCTTATTTTGATGACGAGGAGCTGGAGGCAAGACTAACTTCGTTTGAAAGAAATAACAATATTAGACGGTTTATATACGAGACACCATTTACTGTCAGCGGGAAAGCACATGGGAGCTTGACAGAGCAATGTAAGAGGAAAACCATCTTAACAAGTAAGTTCATATTTCATATCGTATTTGTGGGTTATGTCGTAAATTCTTTTGATCAAGAATAAGGATGCCAGAAAGTTGTATAATTATTCCAAAATTACGCATTTATTTTAAGTGTAGTTCCCTTGTACATCTATTTCACACACACCCCTCGTGGAATTTTAACAGCTCTGTGATAATCGTTCATCGAGTAGAGCAGACATTGGCCTTTTATGTGTTCTTGTTCATTATTCTTCGCGATAGATTAAATTAGAAACGAAGCAGGCTGATCACCAGTGTGAATCACTATGTTTAAAACATAAAGTATTTTACGTGAAAGAAGATCCTCGCAATTTTAGACGCAACAAGAGAGCCTGAAACATTCAGATTTGTACAGCATAATAAACAGTACCACCGGGAACAGACTGCTCAGTGGCTTTCATTTGAAAGGTCACACCATAGGATTCCATCCACTCTCAAAAATTCGAACCGTTGACCTCTGCGATTCTGCGGCGCAGCGTATCCGGTACGAGCCTTATTTTTTTGCTGGCTTGCTTTTCGCAACTGCACAAGTTGTCTCTATAACGCATATATCTTCTTTCCTCTCACTGCCGCTCCTGTATATGATTTTCTTATATTCATTTTTTTTTTAAGTACTTCCACATCTTTGTTGTACTGAATATTTTTATTTGTGTAATTGTTATTCTCTTTGTACTATTACAGCGTCTAATACGTTTCCTTACGTGAAGAAGCGAATCCTTGTCGTTCAAGAGGAGCAGTACGAGTTGACGCCTGTTGAGGTAATAATCTTCCTTGCTTTATCCCCACGTTTCCTGATCCAAACCAGTGCATAATAGACAGAAGAATTTAATCGGGATCTGTCTCTACCTTTTTCGTCGCCACCGGTGCTACGTTTCGCTGAATCCTTCTCTTTTCGCCCTTCCCCCGGCTTGCTTGAACAGAATAACGCCGCTCTCATCTCCGTCCTTCGGTGGACTTCAATAAAGGTCGACAAAACCTTGTGGAACACAAACAATTTTATACTTGAACGGTAAGAATTTTTACTTAGTCTGTTGTTTCAAACTTCTTCAGGTCGCTTTCGACGAGATGCAAAATAAAGTTAAAGAACTGAACAATGTGATCGCCCAAAATCCCCCTGACATGAAGAAACTGCAGCTTGTTTTACAAGGCAGCGTCAGTGTACAGGTATGAATCAGAGTGGTCGAGATGGCGAGAATTCCGCTGTGTATTAGTGGGTTAAATAAAAAACTAGTGTTTGACCGGCTCAGTAAATACAGCCTCCGTGTACAGGAGCAGAACAGGAGCGGACTACAAAGTACTGCTCATGCTTTTTCAGTCATTTGGCTGACCACTCTATCGGATCAGACTCAAGAGCTAGAACCACCCTATCAAACAGTGTCATAGAGCTTTTATTTGAGTGGTCATACAGACTTGCATGTACCTGCAGTCGCAAAACGAAACTTACACTAGATGGGCCCATCTGGCCCGCTCGGGATTTCCCACGTTGCTCCCTCAAGAAAAAAATTCTCTTTTTGGCCATATAATAAATCTTTTATCAACCAAGCTTGTTAAGTCAGGATGGCTGCATATTGGCCTTTGTTGTTTCGGTCCATGTATTCGCAAACAGCGTACTTTGCCAATATCCAGCTATCTTGGCCTCGCGCTTGGTGTATAGCGCTTATTTATCTGCCTTGATGTCATTTCACAGGTGAACGCTGGACCGTTAGCGTACGCGCAGGCTTTTCTTGACAAGTCTGTGATGGCCTCTCATCCACATAAACACATCGAAAAGCTTCAGCAGGTTTACAGGTGTGTAATTGAAACGATGCCGATTTGTTACTTCCGTATAAAGTTGTACTTAACAACCAAGTCACTCCCAAATCACTAAGAATGAACAACATTGGAGAAGACAGGAAAGAGTAACGCGCACAGCGAGAACAAACAAACACTCAAGGTCTTTCTAATTCCCGGCCCGAGAGGATCCCTGGGAAGGAGGTTCACCCGAGATGTAGCTACCATGTATCAGCACTCAATGTGTCCCCCTTCTAAGGGAGTGATGCCAGATGCAGTTTGCTACATAATTCTAAGCACGAAGAAGTGGTAAGCAATGCTCATTCAATAGTTCTGATGATCCTGTAAAGTTGATTCTCTTTTTGCGCGGTGAAACACCCACTGCACATCAAAGGCTTCTCCGACTTTCCTAGACTCAACCACAACAGCAAATTTCCCGTGTCAAAGTTTTATTTGAAAAGGTTTTCCCTGGGGTAAATAACGCCTATAATACCTGCTGGGGTAGTCAATGAATAATGACTTGAGTCATTGAATGTTTTGAGTTTCACAGAGGGAGCTACTATTTAACACTGAAATTCCTTTTTCAAATTTCAGAGAATTCATTGGTTGTTGCGGAAAAGCTTTAGAAATCAATGATCAGTTAATAAAAGAGGATCAAAAGATTTACCAGGAAGAAATGAAGAAAAATTACACTCAGCTCAAGGCACAGCTTGCCAAGTACATTGGCGATGAGGTCTGTTTTTAAATATTATTTATCCATAGTTGAACAGTTATAACGAGGTGACCGTATTACGTACTGAGGTCGCCGCAAGGCGGGGTTTGATTCACGTATAAAGATTGAAAAACTCTAGTAAGCTCTTTTTTCATGATTTGTTCCCAGGGGCTCACCATGGTAAACTCCTCGAGTAGCATGTCATCACTTTTGGTGTAAACCAAACCACAGAACGGAAAAGTCTGCTTTCCGCGTCAATTTTGTTACCTCAAACGATGACTGCGTCTTAAATGTGCCAAAGAGAAGTAATTTTTCGGATTTGTTTTTGTTCAAAACTCCTTTTTTCCCAACTACAAACAGTAACTGTTCTTCTCCACACAATCAAGACTTGAGGTAGAAGTTAGGAGATCACAGACCTGTTTCCTGTCGATCTGTTCCTCCCCTGGAAAGTGGAATTTGAAGTAAGCACTTAAGAGTGTCCTAAAGAGAAATATGGTGGTGGACGTTGTGACCACCATGACTGAACGGACCTGCATGAGGACTCGCTCATAGCCGAACGCGAGGTCTTGTAAGGTACGGATAATAGTCCATAGCGGCGTACAGTGGTGGGTCGTTGTTTTTAATGTGTTGCACAAACAACTAGCGACGTAGATTTCAGCTGATTTCTCAAGGGCTCAATCGCCACTACTAATTCCCTTCATGAAGGTTGGGATTTTTGAAGTTACGGTTAAACGTGCAATGCATGGACTCTACAGTGGCTTAAAAAGGCGGCAAGGACAAAAAGGTTGTTGCTCAAAATTACGTCTTTTATATCTATAATGACATTAAGGCCCAATGCGGCTTATTCAGCCATTCCTACCTTTCACTTGAGCGTTCAGCAGTATACTTTGAGCGGTTTCCGTGAAGCTGTTTTAGTTGTCGCCTGTGACGGTGACGGTGACTAAGGCTGAAATTCTAATCAACTAATCAAAGCCGTCCGAATCAAGTGCATCGTGCACATGTCAAAATTGCTTTTAATTTGTTGTCACTTACGATTTTTTTGAGAATTTGGCGCTTTTTTGGTGTCGATACTATATTGGAAGCCGTTCAAATGTACAGCGGCTAAGCACAAGATAAATAACTGACCTGATTTGCGAAAACCAGTGACAGAATTAATTCAGCACAACCCACAGAACCCTTCTGTATAAATAAGTGCAATAAAGCGAGTGTTGATTAGTATAAGCACGCAACATTGATTATCAGAGAGCGCGGCTATGCTTGACATTATGGGCGATTCGAAGAAAGTCGCAAACCTGGCATAATCATTCCAAGGCAGCGAGGAAATAATTTAAGTGTGAAAGGACTATATGTAATTTTACGCGTTTTTCGTGTTCTTGCTTGATATGAACACGCAGATCAATAGTACACGATTGTAGTCAGGCCTAGTGTTCTATTAATAGCAACATAAAACTGTTATGCAGTCCATGCTCTCTAGAAAGGACACCACTGCAAGACACCTACATTATTAAATGTCGAGAGCAGTATGTACCCACTCTGAATGGTCGCTTTAGGGTGTGGCTGTCCGTCTTACTGTGGAGTCCGTTGCAATGGGAATAACTCCTTTCGTTGCCACTCGACAAGGTTGTTGACGTCTACTATTTTTTATTTTTATTTATTTTATTTTTCACCATTTTTGACAATTTGAAAACAACTGAAGATGGAGTTGTGCGTTTGAACAGGTTCATATCTACTTAATAGACCTGCGCAACTCCAAGGCAACCCTTGGGAATGGTCCTGCAAGCTCATGAGAGTTGCCAAAAGTGGCCGTACAAGAGAGGTGACTGTACAGAAGTAAGCACTTAGTTTTGCTGGACAAATTAAAGAGATGTTAACTGCTTATCATCGTTCACTGGTTTCAGAATGTGTTCGCTCGCTTTCATGCCGTGATCCGGAAACAGTATGGAGATGGGGGAGGGGTGGTGGGGTGGGGTGGGGGTTGGCTTAATTAACTTTATGGTACTTGCTGTAGTACGTTAGAAATATAAATTTGACATTTTAAACCTCTATGAGATGCAGTGTTCTTCACATATGCCAGTGAAAATTTAGGTTAATCAGTTAATTTTTGTAGATCGTAATTAGCCGTAATTTTGTAATTAAAAAATCTTTTACACTTATTCAGTAGTAATTTTTGAGCGATCACTTCAAGGAAATAAATATAGGAAAAGAAATATGAGTAATGGCAAAGAACGACATGAACAAAGTTTTGTAGCAATAAAAGTTTCATACTATGGTAAATAAAATTGTAAATTTTATCCACTGCCAGAAGTGACAAATTATTTCTGTACCGAACGAAATATGTGCTGCAAAGTGTTGTTTTAGCTAAGAAAAGTATTTCTGCCATGACCCTAAAGAATATTACTGTGGGTTCTAGCCTGCCTCCCAACCAAACTTTCACAGAGCTTCGTCACACTTACCTCCCCCACCCTAAGAAATTTGCGTGGGAGGCCGTCATAGCCCTCATAGCCCTCAAATGAACCTGTCCATTTAATACCTTTATTGTAGCGTTTTTAAAACTATTAAATGAAACCTCGATCTTGAGTGTTAACGCGGTAAACATAAAACAGCTTCTGGGTCCGATAATAGTCCATTTTCGAATTCGCCATGACCGCTAAATTAAAGAAGTGAAGACGCATTTTTTACAGCCTTAGCCTCAATCTGAAGTAATATATTCACAAATTCCAACGAGAAAAAGAGCTGTTTATTACTCTGTCTATTGTGTATACAGCTATTTCGAGAAAGGTTGTCGGAAAAATGTGCACGCGACAATTCCGAAAGGTAGTATGGGATATGAGCAATACGTTGTTCCTGACACTAGCTGTCGAACCTACTTTTGTTGCTTTCCTTTAGCACTCGCAAACATATGTCCATGGCCTCTCGTGCCATTCTTTCAAATTTCTTTGAAGAACAGTGAACTCAAAACCACCCACAATACCTTTCGGGATTGTCGCGTGCACTTTTTCCGACAACCTTTCTCGAAATAGCTGTATTCAAATTTCAAACACTTGCTTGCCAGAATTTCTGAATATTTTACTTTACGTCGAGGCTAACCCTGTATGAATGTGTCGTTAATGTTTATATTCAGCGGTAATTTTTAATTCGAAACTGGGCTATTACCAGGACTTCCGGAAAACGGTCACCAGCTGGACGGCGGCTGACATAGACTGTTCACAGTCCTCTATTTTTCCGTAAGGTCATCGTGATCGTCATCCACTGTGAGTTATGGGCTGCGGCCATCTTGGTTTCAAATGACCCGAGTCACCAAGATGGCTGGTTAACGCTGATGCCTATAATCTTATGGAAAACTAGGGGACTGTGAAAAGTCTAGCCGGCAGTGGACACTACCGGATGTGCGCTTAAAATAGCTATCGCAAAGGGCCAAAGGATATTTTGCTGCCTAGTAGTCTCATTCTCGCGCGGCCTATCTTTGCCGCCGCTTCTGAGTGTCGTCCAAGCCAAGTTGAACGCCATGTTGGATTAAGGTGGCCCAAACCTATTTATTTGCGTTTTGGTTTCTGATTACTCATGCCCGGTTCAGACGCCGAACTTTTTATGAGCCGAACCTAATTCGAATTAAGGCCGGCCCAAATTATTTAGACCGGCTGAATTGATTCAGACGCCGATGTTAATTCCAGCCGAACTAGATTCAGTAGGAGAAAAATGCTCATTTCGGTTACAAAGTACGCAATGAGAATTTATGCATTGGGTTCCGTACATGAAAAGTCCGGTGTCTGAATCAAAGGCGTTCCAAAGTCGAAATTCCCGACCGGGCTAGGCGGGAAGAACGGCTGAACCGTTCCAAATTGAAACAGGCGTTCCTAATTCATTCGGAAGCCGAACGTTTCAGCAATTAATTCAGTGTATTCGGTTCGGCTCATGAAAAGTTCGGCTTCTGAACCGTGCCTTACTTTCTTGCAATAAAGCTTTGGGTAAGAATACCAGTTTTCAGATAGGAGATAGTCCGTCGGCACCCTTCAACTATCTGTGCATCAACTTTTACAAACGTGTTAGCGTAGCATTTTAAGGTTAAATTTGACTAGCATTTTGTGCAGCGAGTTTTATGGTCACGATTGACAGATATAAAGGATCTGAGGTGTATTTGCTGAGATTTTGGAGTTATTTAGTGGAACAAAAAAAAAACTTTTCTGTAAAAATGCGGTTTTTAATATGTGCCGCTATCTCAAATGTACTTATACAGGAAAATAAATAACATTTTCTTTAAGTTTCATCATTTTTCATTGAGGATGTTAAAAATTATAGAAATCGTTCCCGCTGAAAAACGCGATTCAAAAACATAACTATCACGCATATAAGTATAGGACTGCTTCCGGCCACCTTAAATCAGTCAAAAACGTCAAAAGCAAACTAACAAGGACTAATCGTCTATATCAAAGCAGCGGAGACTTGTTATGAAAGCCAGAAAACTTCGAAGAGACAACTGAAGCAAGGGCTGCATTAGTTGGATATCTTCCTGACGGTGCAGACTTTTTTGTTTTTCGTTCACAAATGATGATTGAATAAATTAAAAGTTCAAAATGATAAGAAAGCTATTGAACGTTGTGCAAGGCAACAAAAATGTACAACAAAGAGATGTAGGGGTGATGAATGGTCCATTAAAATTTTTAACTGCTCGCAAAATTTTACCTTTGCTCGATTTGCTCGCAAAATTTTAAACGAGTGCTCGCTTGCTCGTGCTCCCCAAATTTTTGCGTTGCTCGCAAGCTCGCAAAGCAAATTTTTTATTTCTGCTCGTGCTCGCAAAAGAATCGCAGTGCTCGGCATGCTCGCGAATGCTCGCAAAGACCATTCGTCACCCCTAGATGTGATAGGATTCATATCCATTCCACTTCATACACTATATTGAATGTCCTTACGTAACTCATACACATAGATAAAACCTGGATTTAATTACAAGAGTGCCCAGGGAGATGAAACCTCGAACGTACAGACAAGTAACTTTTAAAGTAACTTAAAAATTATGGCTTTGCTTTCTTTCAATTCATCAAAGGTGCTATACTTGAACTTTTATTCACTCTTTTCCTGACAGTTGTTTTGTATAATAACAATGGAGTGCCTTTGATGAGTAGGCATATTGTTTCCCCTTTATGGAAGGTTTCCCCATTATAGCACAAATAAACTAATTTTAATTATAACTGACGCTTGTTATTAAATTAATCTGGTGAGCTTCGTCAGAAGAGAACGTTATTTTTTAAGGGGGAAAAACTTATAAAGAAAGATTAGGCGAGAAGATAAAACGATTTGGGACACTCTGGTCATGAACATAGCGCAATTCAAGTCCAAAAATGCCTTACAGTCTGAGAAATCCGGCAAACATTTTTACATCCCCAATACTTCAAATTTTTTATTAAAAATAAATACACTGTTAAGTGAGAAACACGCGTTTCAACGGGTTTGCAGGGGTTGATTGATTTTGTTGTGCTTTTGTTTCCTGTGGTACTATGTATGTATATTGTGGATGCGGCACAATTAAACTTATTTTAATTAAGACCCCAGGCTTCAGAGAAATTGACTTCTCTGAATTCATACTGAGATAATATTTATTTTAAAACGTTTGGTCCAGCCCTTTAGTTTGCAGCTGTTCCTAATTGATTTTAATTAGTTCTCAACACAACTCGGCTAACTTGAAATCCTCCACGTTTGAAACAAGCCGTACGGTTGTGTTTCCACCGCACTAACGTGCCTATTCGAACTTGTCTTCCTGACCAAACAAGTCACAGAAGGTGTAGAACAGAGTCGTGACTTGAGCAAAGATCTTTATACAAACAAATTGAAAATATAACTTTACAAAAACGTCGACCATGCCTCAGATGCTTGACGAAGAGGATATTGCTTTGTGGCAACAACTTCAAGGAAGACATGTCGCCATCGTGGTTTTTGAGTCATCCCTATTCATTTTTGTCATGGTGCTATCTCTGGTTGGAAATCTGTTGGTCTGTTACGCTGTATACCGAAATCCTCGACTGCGATGTCCCAGCAACTATTACATCATTTCCTTGGCTATGACCGACATCTTGCAAGCGCTCTGCACGATGCCACTTTCCGTTGTTTTTCTATCAACCAGTCAATGGCCATTCGGAAATGGCTTATGTTACTTCTCTGCCATCACCAAATTTGTCCTGACCAAAACATCCATATACACTATGGCTCTTATGGCACTGAACAGATATTATAAAATAGTGAAGCCTAGTAAGTATCAAGCCTTATTCAAGAAAAAGTTCATCGTTGTCACTGCAGTGTTAGCTTATGCTATACCAGTTTTTGTAGCGCTTGTCTCTGCCTTTTCCCTCAAGCAAACCATCAAACCGAGCCCCGGTTACGCCCTATGCACAACACAATTTCATTCTCAGTCTTTGGTAATTTTAGCTATTTTAATGTTTTCGCCGTACATTATTATCGGTTTTTGTTACAGTAAAATCCACAAAACAATCAAAATGCACAACGCCAACATGACTTGGAAGACGTCAAACGTCCAAGACGTAAAAATAAGCAAGACTTTGGGTGTTACTGTGACTACCTTTGTTTGCCTTTGGCTGCCGGTCCAGGTTATAGTTACTGTTTCAATATTGACCAAATTTTCTGGGGTACCTCGTTTGGTAACATTGCTTTGCACTCTCCTGATCTTCTTGACGAGTTGCGTCAATCCATTTATTTATGGTTTCATGAATCGCTCTTTCAAGGCTGAGTTCAATAAATTTTTGTTTCCAAGACCAAAACCCTCAGTAGCCGTAGAAAATAGAAGTATGAGGACGGATTTGACTGGATAACTGATACATTCAATTTCTTTGCGCTTTCTGACTAGCTTAAACGATTTACTGGCACTAGAGGAGTCAATGTCAGAAACTAGTAAACCATTCGAGTCAAAGCCTAAAGTTTGGGAATGACTCCTTTGTCAGAAGAAAATGGATTTTTTTAGCTCTGACGTTTCTTGGTAATGCAATGCAATATTTGATTTGGATCTCTCGATACAGCCATGAAAAAAAATATATATAAAAAAAGAACTGCATATTAATCAGTAAATATGAAATTATACTTGTGGCTATACTAGCCATTTTATTCGTGCAAAATGGCTGTTAGTCAATTTATATTTTAGCGCAAAGGAAAGCACATTTTTTTCTATTTGTATTTAACTCGATCCGCTCAGAGAGAATCTGTCTATGAGACACGTCCATGGAGGAACAAAGCCAAAAAGCTGATTCTTATTGACGGCCCCAAATGTTAAAGCTAAAACTGGTGTTGGGTTCTTAAATATTAATCTAAGTGCCATATCTTAATCACAACTGTAATAATTATACTACAAAAAATAATATTTATAAGTTCGACAAAATCAATTAATTGATATGGGAAGAAGTTCAATCGCTAGAAGATTTCATATTTCTTATGATGTCAAATAGAAGTTTGTTAATTAGAAAAGCTTTCAAGGTTAACGGCCCACTTGAATGACGATTCAATTATCTGAAGCAATTCATTAGTCCTATACTACCCAGGGAGAAATAGATCAGGTGCATTTCCAATATTTAATATTTTTAATCACTAAAAGAATCGAGCAATACGTCAGTCACGTACGTGTGTTTTAATATAGTATTGAGAGGTTAAAATTGAGTGAACAAATGTATAGTACTGTTTGGCTTTTGTTTCATGGTAGTCTTTACAATACAGTACAAATAATTTCATTTTCAATGGGCGAAACGCTTCAAGGAAATATACTCCATGAGATTGATGTTGATTCTGAATATTTAATGTTAGTATAATTACATCGATGACTATCGAAAATAGAGCGATGTGATTGGCTAGGAGCTTCGCTTTATCCCGCTATAATCACCGCGCGGTGATTATAGCATTGAAGGCTAGCAGTTTTCGAAATGGCAGCCAGATTTTTTGATGTTTCGGGGTCGGAAATTGATCAATAATTTTATTTTCTCGAATAATCATCAATGTAATTATACTAAAACAATTAGTCGCCTCAGGCGACGTGAATATTGGCGAATAGTCACCTCGACTTCGTCTCGGTGACTATTCGCCGATATTCACGTCGCCTTCGGCGACTAATTGTTAAATGTCTTTTGTCCAACCCTAAAATGAGAAGCCGTGCATACTAAAACAACACAGGGGCGTAGCTAGGGGGGGTCCTGGGGTGCCCGTGACCCCCCCTTGGTAGGCCTTCTTTTGAGCAAACAACCTACAATATTCAGGTGGCGAAAACGCCATGACAATATCTTGGCCGTAAAAGCCATTGTTGAAAAGCCCACTTTTTTTAAATTGTTTTTTGTAAAGTATTTTCGTCAACGGCTCTTGTCTTTAGTTAATAAGGGCCTTCATGCCGCGATAATACGACTGAGCCCGCTGATACACGTGGGGAAAGCAGCGGTATAAACCATGACCCCCCCTTTGAAAAATCCTGGCTACGCCCCTGCAATACTCACACAAAAGCAAAGATAGGCAAATGTACCTTTGAATATTCGATGCGGATTTTGCCCTCACCTTTGCTGGGTGGTGCCTCTTTTCATTGGTCTAAAATCGATGTTGGATTGAAATGATTATTGAAGCGGCTATGTGGCCAGCGTCGCCAATCACGTAGCTAAAGTTTATTCAAAAGGAATCTGAGTTTGTTGTTTCGGTGTCAAACACCATTCTTAGCAAACAGAGCAAGCCCCAAACAATAGTTTTTCTTGTTGTAGTATAATTTTTGGGGAGGAGTGGGAGAAAGATACTTCAATCTACTACTACGATACTGCTTGTATTACTTTATAATAAAGTAATTAATATACTCCATGCTGAG
Organism: Porites divaricata; assembly: GCA_038088405.1. NCBI lineage: Eukaryota > Metazoa > Cnidaria > Anthozoa > Scleractinia > Poritidae > Porites > Porites divaricata. The sequence goes on along the minus strand of JBBMOI010000010.1, from coordinate 19,710,377 downwards.
AAAAAATTGCTTTGCAATAAAATAAACTGTCACACTATTTAACAATCTGCGTCGAGTTGTAGTCAAGACTCGTCGTAAATTCATAATTTTCACCGAGATCAAAAGCACCTTGTTCACCCCCCATAGCCATTGTCTTCTATTTCTCTTGGGACGACTGTAATAATACACAGGAGAAATTGGACACAATGTTTGTGTAAAATTTTGGGGGCTAAACAAGGTGCATTATGAACTCGGGGAAAATGGTGAATAGATAATTTTGGATTCAATCCAGTGCCTGAACCATTCCATTCTGCCGGCCTGAAGCTAATGTAAAAAAAATCTCGGCAAGATTTCCGTATAACCCCATACATTAATTATGCATACATTCATTGTTTAAA
>JBBMOI010000010.1:19627500-19707500 GCA_038088405.1 Porites divaricata | reverse complement strand
CCTTGCATGGGACCTATGAGTTCCGTTCGTGCCCATTCCCTCTGGGCAGGCCCGTGTCCAGAAAAGCTGGTAAAACAAAACAAAAAAGCAAACATATGTTGACGAATCAGGGAAAAAGTTAAATGAAACTTTTAATTCCGGATGATACAGGGCACAGATATTAGACATAGGAAATAAGTTTAAATAAAACATGTTTGTCTTATGTTATCCAAGGTATTATCCATAGATATTAAATATTTATTTAATTTTATAAGAACAACTGCAATAAATTCAAATCCCTGTTTCCCTTTACACAGATTTTTTTCATTAAAGTTAAATTTTTAAAGTATAAACTGTGGTTTCAAGGAAAAAAGACACTGTTAGACTGGTTATGCAAATGAATAGCTAAAATTGTTTTTAGAGCGTTTTTATCTTTAGTTCGTAAAGATATTCAAATACAGTTCGTCTCACTGGTTCCTCAGGCGTTTATTTAAAATTTCTCTCCATGGTGTTTTACTGACATTAATTTTACAGGTGGTAACAATGCACTACCGCTAATAATGCACTACCGCAAATGAATAGCTAAAATTGTTTTTAGAGCGTTTTTATCTTTAGTTCGTAAAGATATTCAAATACAGTTCGTCTCACTGGTTCCTCAGGCGTTTATTTAAAATTTCTCTCCATGGTGTTTTACTGACATAACCAGAGTATAACCAGAGTATATAATACCATCTACTGACGTGATACAACTCACTTTGACTCTGAAGATGACTACCGCACAGGTTGTCGAAACGTCAGTCACTGTCAACGACAACAGTCCTATTCAGGACTACGTTAACCCGGACGATCAAACTCAACCTACTTTTGAAATGACTCCTGGGTTCAAACCTTTCACAATGCACTACCGCTGTTGCATTTTATCGAGTTTTATTGATGTTGCCATAGATGCAATTTACTAACATTACTGAGACAAGTTCAAACGAAGGCGATATTTTTAATAAAATACTAGACTACACTACCAAGGGAGAACGGAAATTGCCTTCTGTTATTAACGATGATATCAGTCTCTGTCACAATAAATTTAAGACGGCCTTCTTACAGAAAATGGAAAAAATTGAGCAGGCTTAGAAATAACTGAATTATTTTTAACCTTCAAGCGTAAACTGTTTTTGTTTTTAATTCATTTTTTCCATTTCGATTTGTTTAGATTGAAATTCAGGATTCAGAAACATATCTTGCTCGAATATATATACTAGAATCAAAGTCTAACGTCTTTAATTAAACCGAAACGAAATAAATTCAGAACACAAATTCAAATGGGCTTTAAACGGACCTCATACGCCGGCTTAAAAGTCTATTTTGATGGCGAATCCAAAATGATGTCTCTTAAATCGATGCATTTCGAACAAGTCCCTTTTTTACGGTAGAAAAAATACATCATTCCAATTTGTAAGTTTCTGGTTTAATATAACCCAGTAAATAGAGAATCAGAATCAGATATTTTATTTGCATCAAGTTTGCATCAATTCGCTTGGCTTGTAAGATCTCGCCCTAAGTTCGACTGTATACTTTGCAAAACGTGACTAAAAACATGAATATATTTAGAACTGCGTTGAGGCAAAGCAACATGACGCCATCTGTCTTTGGTTAACATGAATCGTTTGCTTAGTTAGCTTGTCGTTTGTACAGTACAGGCAAAAAAGCAAATGGAGCAAAAGCATCTTAAATTCTCTCAGTGATAAATTTCAACTAAAAATCGCCGGTTAATAAACCATTCTCGGTAGTTTAATGATAACTATAAGCTTTAATCCAGTTGCGTTTATTTCAATTCAAAGTTCTCAAAAGGACTGGGAATATGATGAGTAATTCAGGTGTCTACGAAAGCTGTTTGACCACCAACAGTGTTACATTAAACGTGTATACAAGTGACTGTTTATCACGGTGAACCACAATCAACGCTTTGACGGTATTTTCGATTGAAAACTCCTGAAATATCTCCTCTTTTTTTCGCACAATGGGCAGTGTTTGGTGCTTCTTTATCCTCGAAACCTTCAAAAGCTGCCATAGAGGCCATTGTTGTTGCTATTTATCAACTTTTAACCGAACCTCCCACATAACGACGGCACATTCGCTTAAAATCAGGCCACGTAATACGTTTTCTACACAGCGTCGAAAACTTCAGCTTGATGGTTTACGATGCTTGCTCTCGCTGAGGATGATGAATTCGGCTCTACTCCAAACCTTTTCTTGCAAATATACAAGAAAATGGCTGCTGAAAGAAAGGTTACAAGCCCTACTAGTCCCAGTACGGCTGGTACTTGCATGATTTCCTATGTCTTTGCGGCCAATTGTCATAAATGAAGACTTTTAAATGGCGCGGTCTCAGATTCTCCTTTGCTTTCTGTGTTTTCAAAAAGCCTTGATGGCGGAAATGACTGTTTTTAAGCTTTTGATGAAGATTGTGTAAATTTAGTTGTGTCTGAACACCCCCCAGTGTTTGAAGTTCTAAGCGTTCCCTGTCAGACCAAGTTGTAACGGGATTCGTCTGTAGCCTGACGCACCTGACGTAAGATCAGGTAACAACGTCACCACGTTCATGGCAGCCTTCAGAGCATTGATTGAATGCAAATATCAAAACAACTTTTGCCTGGCTACCTATGTCGCCATCAGATGAAAATTCAGCAAGGAAATTAGAGGTTCTCAGATCATATGCATGCTTTCTTCGCGTTGATTACAATTGCTAACTAAAGAAGCCAGTCAACCATTACTAGAAGATCTAGAATAAAATATTCTTAGTTACTTTCAGAACTTTTAGTACCGGTTGACAAGTTTTGATATCCTTTATATATTATGCTGATTGACAGCTTGTCACCTCTTACTGCTTGACTTTCATTAAAAAGGAATTGCAATAAGATTGGTATCGAAACGTATTTTGTAAGTTTCCTTTTGTAAACATAATAATATCCTCGGATATAGTTGCCCTCGGATATTTTTTCTTCACGCGTACAGAAAATTTTCCTACTGACAGATCTAAAATGACATTTGTTTGCGTTTGTAATGAGGTCGAAACATATTGAGCTTTAGGTATACTTATTTTGTAATTAAAAAAGTTTGATTGAGCTGAAATGTCATGCAAATTTACCAACCTTAATAACGAAACGTATGTCCCCTAGTTCGTTTTTGATGCATCATTTAGAACAACAAGATGAGTCAGGTCGCTCTTCGAGAGCAAACTTTCAAAGTTATTTCATGGTCGTTTCTATTTCCGTGTATCCTGTTTCGTAATTCTTATCAGTTTCCCTTTTCTTAATAAGGTGTCTGAAGCTTTTAGCATGTCGCTGAAAGGTTTGACTGACTGTCGATCTTCAGTATGGTGCAATAAAATTCGTTAAGTTTCGTTACCTATATTGGAACAACATCTCAATGCTTTAAAAGAAAGGACCGGCCCTAATTGATTCCTCCAAAAGGAATTCGTATAATAAGTTTCTAACTACATATTAAGTAATTTCATGTTTTTACGTTTTCCATTCCTTATTTGGTTTCTTGTCCGTGTCTTGTATACAGTAGTTAATTAAAACACCAACGTAGAAAGCTCTCGATGGGGTTTCACTGACAGCTAAGAATTGGCTAAAATTTTAGGCTTTCAAGCAAGAAATTTAAAGTATTTAACTGATGACGATCTACACTCCAAAGAAATAACTGCATGAAAGTTGAAAAATGGGCTGAAATTTTAATTGCATGATGCCTGAGAAATCGCCGAAAATTTAATTGACAATTGAAGCTGAGATTCGAGCACTTCCGTGAAGACCGTCATGAAATTCGTATTTCACATATTACAAAATTTCATAACGTCTTTCATTTAGTTTTTTAGACCTCTACTTTTCATATTTTGCATTAATATTTGGCATTTTGATTCAGGATTTTTTTCAGAATTCTTTCAGTTATCATCGCCAAGTGTTTTGTCAGAGATTATGTTAACCTAATCCTAAGCATGATTTCGTCTTTTAATAAGAAATCATTTGCTATGGTTACATGTATATATACCTTCATCGTTTTCAAATGAATTTGGACTTGAAAACTGGAACATGAGGTTATTGACGCACGTTATACTTCTCTAACTAAAGAAACAAAAATGAGTCGTTTTTCTTTCTCCTTGATCCGGGTCTACAAGTTTCTGTTGGTCAGTCATCGGCCATTTTGAAGGTGAGATTGGAACTGGATCGGTTTTGTGTCGAAATGCACTGTGGAACTGTTTTGAGGACAACTTTTGACCTAGTTTCCTGTGCAACGTAATAGCCCATGAAAGAAGAGATAGCGTACCCAAAACAACCCATGGTGCATTCTGACACAACACCCGAAATTGGCGAATACACTTTATTATACGGCCTCCTGTATGTAGAAATTTCTAGAGAAAATAGTGTCTACAAATCCACTAGACGCCCGACTTCCAAGACTTTCAAACTGGATCACCGTTTGGGGGGTGTTGACGGCGGAGTTTAACTCTGTCGCGATTCAGTGGCGCGGTCAACTGTAGTTGTTTCGAGTCTTGGTGTTCATCCTCCGGGATTTGTGGACCATCTATCTCTGAGAACAATTCTGGAAACTTCGGAGGACTGTCTACCATAACGACAGGTGTCGTGTATGTTGGGCTTTCAGGTGGTATGGGAAAAAACTTTTCATACTTAGAAAGCACTTTTTTTGCAACTTCTTGGATGCTCTCATCAAACCCCTTTTTATTTGCATTCTGGAAAAAGATCTGTATATTTCTTGTAGCGTTCTGCTTTGCGAGTTCCTTTGCTTTGATGTGAAACTGCTCCAAGGCTTCCTTAGCTTCAACATAGAGGTAATACTGAGAACTGGGCATTCGAAGGTGCTTTTCTTTTTCGTTACATCGACGAATGCAAACAGAGGCAAACAGAATAAACATAGAGATTATCATCAGTGACCAGCCAGCAATTTGGCTGTTGGTTTTATATCTGTCTTCAAGCTCAATAGATCGGGGGCCTAACTTTGAATAACATCCGTCGGTAGCGTTGGTCCGTGCTACATCTCTGTCAAGTGGTGGACCAAAATACGCGCAGGAGTAGTATTTTTGTTGAAGAAAGGATATAACCAACCAGGCGATCGGGGCGACACTTGCTCGTACAAACATCTGTAGAGTGAACAACAATGTTCTGAATTGGCGAGTGATCGGCTTTTCAGCATTCTCCGTTTTGTAAATTCTCCTTGGGAACTTCCGCCATAAATTTTTTTCCAACAGAATTCCCGGAAGGAAGAGAAGAAAAGATGGAGCCCAAAGAAATGCCATGCCATAAACAAAGTGTCTTTCGCACGGACAGTCGAAAACCACGCTCTCAAATAGCTCTTGCAAGCCTATTGTTAAAGCCGCCATCGTTCCATACAACAAGGATCGTTTAGAGTTTCTTAATAAAACAGAAAAGCTCGATATTAGCGCGTTCATTGCGATCGGTTGGCACAGCTCGATAAAGATAACACAAATCTTCACAAAACCAGAGATCTTATTCACAAACAGTTGCGAGGAGTGGGCATTTTAATAAAAGTAGTAATTAGTTTCATGGTGGAAGTGGTATTTTAGTTTCGAAACTCACCTGTAACTGTGGTTCTAATAAAGGGAAAGTTTATGTTCCATTCCATTGATTCAGAAGTGACTGCAACATAATCAGTGACAGTTGTGTACCCAAGAAGAAAGCTCATAAAGACGAGCAGTTGTATACAAAGTCAAACATTCTCAAAGCGAAAATTAAGACTTATTATAATTAACCTTTATTTAAGTATTCTGTTAACATGTTTAAAAATAATTGAATGATCACATCAGATTCAGTTGAAACTTCATGTGACACCTTTTTACCACATGCAGTGTAGTATCCGCTAAAGTATGCGGATCCAAGCGGTCGAAATTCAAGGTAGCCATGGGTTGAATGATGAAATAGAAGAAGGGGTACAGAAAACGTTGCGAGGCGTACGGAGGAAGCGAAGAAGCCCTTCCCGTCCAAACCCGAGAGCGAATGCATTATTGATTAATATAATAAGAATCTTTTTTTTTTCAACACAACGATTCGTAATTCCACCGTATAATAATTATATATGTATTCTATGTCCGTCGGAAAGACCTTTTAAGGAGAAAATGAATAGGTTTCAACCCTACTGGGTTCAACCGGACGTCTAAACATTGTGGAACTATGTAAGGGAGAAATTAATACTCACACTTTTTACGATTTATTTCACAGACTCCAACGTTTCGAAACTTAGAATATGTTACAGTCATCTCATAGTAATTCAAAAGAATAATAATCACTATGGTCACTTTTTCAGTTAATGTAAAATAGATTTTCTTCTTCAGAGTAGTGTAGAAAAATATCAAATTCAACAATGACAAATTTCACATTGACTTGCAGACCGCAGCTTTTAAGACAAGACTTAAAGGAGCGGTGTCACGAAATTTATCAGAATTCAAGCAGAGGACTTAAATGCCACTAAGTTTGAGTGCAACATAAAAATAACCGCTCAGAACATTAAAAGAAGGTATAAATAAAACAGCAAATACAAAAGAAAGCACGGATGGACAAACTTGAAAAAGATTGAAACGGATATTTTGAAAGCTTGTTAGCCTAACAGTTATTGAAAGTTCACTTTCAGACGTTGTTTGTATTGTTTGATACAACGCTTAAAAGGCAAATTATTTGTTGGAGAAGAAGAATGCAATTTTGTCATTGGCAAGTAATTTCTTTGCTAGCGTTAATTTCCATAGCGCTTAAGGACGTGTAGCAGCCCCTTTATGTCCTTAAGAAAACAGCTTTTCAGGAGCCGTATTTTGTACTTTTTGGGACATCTCTGCCTTTCCTTTCAACTAACAAGCCAAACGCAAACATCGCCATCATCATCAAATACAATAACAATCTAAAGTACAAAAAGAAACCAAAGAATATTAGTTAAAATAAACGAAACTGCAAAGTATTTACAATGTAAAACATATAATGAATTTACATTTTAACATGAACGCACTGATGTACTTAAACTAACTAGACATATACCGGTTTTATAGTCACACAGATGTTTTCTTTAAAAAATGAGATTCGCTTATTATCTTAGTTCTTTCAGGCCCGCTGTAATTGGCCACAGCTGTTGCGGTGTCCCTGCCAACGTTCTTTCTGTTTGTTGGTTTTTTTGGCGAAGCTAATAAAATAAAATATAATAAAAATAATTTAAAGGCTTTACCTTGGGCCAAGGTAATAGTTATATGAAATGCATGAAAAAGAACTTCGATGAACGAAACTTCTCAGTAAAACGTACCGTATAGCGTAACATGCGAGTGGAAAATTGTAAACAAAGGTACAACGCAGGGCAGTGTTAGCGGACCATATCTTTTCAATTTGTTCCTGAATGACCCTTTAGCTTAGAAATAGATGAGCACGATGGTATATCTTTATTTAAAATATGCAGATGTTCCTACTATCTTTAGTTAGTAACTAACTATCCCTAGACTGGATTTACGTGATCGATCTGCATGACATTGCCTTGTCCAATTTTATAGAATAGACGGGTGCAAATGGCATGCAATGCGGGGGTAACACTTGCAAATCCAAGGAATTACTTTTGCATAAGAAAAGCAATGCAACAGCTTATCCAGTGTTACAGTATAACTTAGCTGTATAGATATTAGGACGATTTTATTTTAAGACTTTTTTTTTTACTTAAATTACTTGCCACTAAACGTTTTGAAAATAACTTTTTTTCCGCAGGTTAAAAAAAGCATAACTTATTATAATTCTTCTAATGCTTTTTCTTTACTTGGATACATCAATACTTTGTGCTTGCTTCTTAAAATTTCAAGGTAACATCTGATATGTATTTTTATCCGATGAATAAATAATCATAATAATTATTAAACTATCATCAGATAAGAGTATAGCTTAAAGAGACTGCAAGAATTCCAGTGGTATTGTACCTCTCCTCCTATTTGTTTCTAAGTTTTTTTGTTTCTTTTGCAGAGATACAGGACAACAATACCGAAGGTGCATGAGGCAAAGATTCTAGGCTTTTTTTTAGGTAATCAAGACTCCCCTTTCGTATACAGGGAGGAATTCCACTCATTTCTAAATTATAGCACCTCATTCATCACCATAAAACAAAACATAGACTGCAAAACAGTCGATTTTTTTTCTCAAAATCAGTAAGGAAATCGGTAAAGCGTGGCGTAAGAGTATTCAGTCTCCGTTTTCAGTCTCGTTCCAGACCTTTCGTTTGACTGCTCGCGCTTACTTGAATAAGCAAAAATACGGACTGTTTTGCAGTCTACCCAAAACACGCTCCTCGCCACCCCTATTTCCGATTCAGTTCTGTTTAGGAGGGTTAATAAAATTAGCCGTTGTCTTCAACACTATTTGAGTTCATTATTTACTGGAGCGGTTCTTGTAACGGCCCTTCCAGAGTTCGAAAACGAAATTAAGAGCACCTGATGAGAGCATTGGAAATTTCACTTTTGCGGATTTGATCATTTGTGGGATTGGCTTTGCGCTTTTGCAGTTTAGGGTTTTCCGGTTGGGTTTGCGGATGCGTTGCGGTTTTTAGTTTCGGTTTTCAGCCAACTGACCACTCCAGGAATACCATAACAAACCATAATGCTCTTTGTTTGTCACCCCAAATTTTTGCATAAGCATTGTCTTCAGTTTCTCTTGGGAGTTAAAATGGCCCCAAGAGAAACTGAAAACAATGCTTATGCAAAATTTGGGGTGACAAAAAAAGAGCATTATGGTATGTTATGGTATTTTCTGGAGTGGTCAATTCAAAAGAGTTTTTCGGATTTGATATTCAGTGCAGTGACGCGAGGTTTCCGGTTTTAAACAATTCTCAAAAAGAGTTTTTCTTCTGATCTGTTGGGCAGTCTTTAGTCGTCAGGTTTTCAGTTTTAAGTAAAAAAGCAATTGCTGAGAAGAATAACTGTCTTGGACCATGTGGACCTTTGGAACAGTCCCGGGGGGGGTACTCCTGGGAATTCTTGGTGGGGGTGCGGCCGCCCGGTTCTTCAAATCCTGACCCGATTTCAGACCATAAAATGTCATTTTCCACACTCGTTTTCAGACTAAACCTCTAAAATCCATACCTGTTTTCAGGCCTGGCCTTTAGGCAGAAATTTCGTTGTCATTACTTAGATTAGAGCGCAAACAAAAAAATTATTCAAATCTATTTCGAATTCGCATATTTCTCTTTCTTTCTTACTCATTTGGAATTTGCAACGATAAATACATTCATACACTCCCGTTGTTCCCCCGTAAACCATACCCGATTCCAGACCAAAATGGCCAAAGTGTGACCCGTTTTCAGACCAAAACGGCGCAAAAACCCACATGGGACGGCACATACCTATATAGCTTATATAAGGGAGTACTCCCCCCCCGGGAACAGTTCGCGGTTTTGACCCCTTCTTTTGCAGTTTTGTGGTTTCTAATATAGACCTACCCTCGCATCGTCATAATCACATGTTTAGCAAAACCCAACGGTAAGCATTTGAAACTGAAAATTAATTTTGAATATAAGCCTCCTTTCACTGTAACCTTTTTAATCTCACCAACCTCACGAGGCTACAACTATTTCAGATCAATTCTTAACTAATTCCCGTGTTTTCAAATACTTAATCGTACCTCTAGTTCGTCTACCGTTTGTGAATCGCAATGAACACAATAATATCCAGCCTTACTGTGCTCTTCAAGAAATCACGCCAATCCTTGATGTATTTCTCCATGACCGCCTTGACAATGGGAGTCCAGGAGATTGTCGACGAAGTTGTGTTTAACTGTCCATGTCAAAGACATTTTGCTTATGGACAAGCATTTTTATGGGGCCCGGCCTTCCTTCTGTTCTTCCCAGGAATTTTGCTGGATAAAACTTCATGGCCGCGTACTCGCCCGAGAAAAAGCAACGTAGAGAAGCCCAGGAGCAGACTACTCCATCACTATTTCAAGTTAGTATTTGCTATATTTCATGCAATGACCCGAGCAAGCATCGCTCCAGTTGCCTGGTTGGTTCTATCTTTCTTGCAGCAGAAGTACTACACATGCGCATACTTTGAACCCCCTCTTAAAAGAATTTCAACGACTATAAATGCAACTGACAGATGCCATTTTAAGCTGGGAATTCGATCAAAAGAGATTGAAGAAAGCTATAAAACCCGCAGTCAGATTGCCGGATGGACGCTGTTGCTCGTATTTATGTTCGTTCTTTTTACTTCTGTCTGCATTCGTCGATGCGTAGAAAAAAAAAGGTATCTACGAATACCAAGTCCTGAATACTACCATCATGTTGAGGCCAAAGAAGCGATAGAGCAGTACCACGCTATAGCAAAGAAGCTCGCTAGAGAAAGAGCAAAAAAAGGGATTCATAATTTTTTTGAAAAGGTTTTGAGTAAAGATATCGATTCCCGTTTAAAGGACGTCGGAGCTAGAATACAAGAGAGGTATCATCGGTTTTTCGTCATTCCCCCAGAGAGTCCTTCATACAGATCTCCCCAGGGTACATTAGATGAACCCCATTGGTTTTATTCACTGACGCAGACCGGAATGTCCCCGGAACTTGTATCGGATGAATCTGAAGAAAGAAGCTTTGAATTTCACCACTCTTCCAGCTACGTAGATATTCAGCTGTCATCACAAAACCCTAGAGAACTTACAAGGATAAGACTTCGTCAAGATTCCATCGACATGAGCTGAAACTCTTCAATTCACCGCGCGGGTTAAAATGTCTGACCAGCTGTCTAACCTAAAGCCAGCCAAGAGGCGAACCAACGAAGCTATGAGGGGTGGCAATTTTCGAGCTGCATGAATTTCTTTAAAATTAACATTTTTTTAGGATTACTTGAAAGGAATGGTAAATAAATATTAATCCAGATAAAGATTCCGATTCCGATAACGAGTTTTTGTCATTGAATTCTTTCTTTGGCCTGCTTTCTTTATTTCAAGCACCCATTCTACGCATGGAATGCTATTTGGAAGTCCACAACATCAATAAAACGTGTGAAAAAGTGCGTTGGCGATTTTACACTGTCCCCACTCCCTAAGTAAAAATTTGTTAGCAAATAAGTTCAAAATTATATATTTCACCTGCAGTATTATCTCCTTTTGATACCAATTGCTTGCTTTGAAGAATATACAAGAATTGATGTGCTTTTTAGATTTTATAAAATAACTAAGATAGGACGCGCGTTCTGATTGGTTAAAAACCTATGGTTTACTGTGCTGGTATAAACTCATAGTTTTACTTAAAGTAATTTTAAAATTAAAGCAATAGACCAGACTTTCTATGGGTTTACCCGGGCGTGATAACCAACTTGGGATGTTGGGAGCACACGAGAAAAGGTCAGTGTAAGTCACGAGCCGAAGGCAAGTGATTTACAAGCTTTTCGAGTTACTTAACTTAACCTTCCTGTAGGAACCACTAGTACATAAACTAAAATGGATTATCATTTATATAACTTGAGTATTATAATTGATTATAACATAGCGCGCGTGCTTGCCCTATATAAGTCCTATTGAGCCGCTATGAACAAAATCTTTATTTACGCACGCCCGTGCGTAAATAAGATGACGTAAGCATTTTTTTACCTGGCTGCAAAGTTGTCGTCTTTTAAGCGGCATATGCAGTTTTCCTTCTCTTTAAAATATGTAAGAAACCAACGAAAAACTGCCTAATTTTTCAATCGGCATTGACCTTTTACGTCCTGATCCAACTAGCAGCAAGAATAAAGCCGAATTAAAAAAAAAAACTCGCAAGTTGCGCGTTTCGCAAATTTGTCGGAAGACCAGCTGCAGCAAATTTTGGCCGAGAGACAATTATTAGGAGCAGAAAAGACCCCAATTGGTCATTAACAACAATTAAAGGTAAAATTTCCGTTTTTATTGTTGTTCTTAAATTTGTTATGCACTTCTGTAATCGCCGAACAATACGACTAAATCAGGAAAATTTCTCTTGCAATAACAAGACTAATACCATAGGTGACGAATTACTCCTTAATTTTGGCGCGAAATTTCAGCGTTAATTGTAATACATGTGAAATTACAAAATTGCCATGGCAACCTGCCGTACGTCTCCGTTTCAAGATGGCGACGAAGTTTTAAAATGTCGTGAATGAAGATGTCAGGGCATAAAAAGACGCTTTAGAAAACCTGAACACACGAAAGAGCACATCAAGAAGGATTCTTAGAGGTATGTTGTCGAAAAATTCCGAAAACTTAAGCCAAATTTCAGCTCTAAACGTTTGAGAGAGGGGAGTTCACGATCGATCGATACGATCAATGATAAACAAGTCAAAAATCCTCGATTGCTAACGTAATTCGTCACCCATGATATTAATAGGTAATCAAATGGTATACTCGTGAAATTAGGGAATAATTTCACTTGCGTTTTGTCCAAATCCTAATAATTTCCCTCGCCTAAAGGCTCGGGAAATTATAAGGATTTGGACAAAACGCGCGTGAAATTATTTCCTAATTTCACTCGTCACCATTTTATTACACATACAAATTACACAAGAAGACATAAATTTATTACTCATAAAAACAACTGCTGCCAGGTCTTCTCAATTAGCCGAAATGACCAGCCATTGTTCGTAAATGAATGTAAAGTAGGATGACAGTCGTCTTCGCTAAAATACAAGTTTTATTTCTGGATTTCGCCAAGCGAAACATAAACATCTTCTCAGCGCCGGATCCAAACCATACTCCACGACGTCTTACGCCATGTGAGTATTTTAACTTTAGGTGGACTTTAAGACACTTTCGTCTTTGTTTCTGTTTAGTTTCAATTGATCGTTAACGAATAAATAAGCAAATTTTCTTTCTCAGTTTTACAGAAAGAATTTTCTTTCAAACTAGGCGATTGTGGCGTGTTTGTAACCAGCCAGTAGAAGCGTTTGTTTTTCTGTGGCGCGCGTCACGAGAATTTTGCAGTTAATCAAAAAGCAAGCATTTTTGTCAGCTATGTTATAAAAGAATTTGCTCATGCTTTTAGCTGTGCGTATATCGAGTTATTGATGCACTTGGGAAGTTTGGAGAGCACTCAAGAAGCTAGAGTTGCACTCGGCTATTGCCTCGTGCAACTCTTACGCATCTTTCGTGCTCTCCAAACTTCCCGCGTGCATCAATAACTCGATATACGCACGCTAAGCATGAACAAATTCTTAATTTGCACCAGAAAAGAGACGATCTATAAGTCAAAACTTTGCCTCGGATTGCACTCTAAGCCAGACTTGTTCATTATTTATATTAAGAGTTAGTAATACTTGACAATGCGAAATTTCCGATATTTATATGCCATACAACTAGCCCACGTGTAGCCGCACCCTCCCCCCCCCCCCCCCCGACAAAGGAAAAACGGAGAGAGGGAACAAGACAATGGCGACAAATGTACTTGGAAACAGTGTATACACGGCGAAATCCAAATTCGCGAGAGCGAAGTGCACGTCTAAGGCAGTCTTCTTGTTGCTTGTCACTAAAAATCGCTCGTAAGCTTTCGTAATCTCTTTAAAACACAGCATATACTTGAATTCATTCATTGAATTGCAGATAAGCTCGAAAGAATAGCCAACACACAGCAACAGACTACATGCATTATCCTTTGTACCGTTTGTTTACTAAAACAGGCCTGCCACCTTCGCGGAAAGTACAAGAATTTGCATTATGGTGTTCATTCGTTACACAGGAAGGGAGCCCGGTCGGACAAGACCTTTCATAGTACGAAAAAGGAATCAGTAGATCGTGATAATTCCACGTTTGCAAACCGAAATGCCACGCATTTGAAACTGAAAACTAACCAAGAGTTATATAAGCCAGAGGTTAAAAGTCGCAAGCCACATAAGGCTTTAAGCTTGATTTTTATTTTGAGATTATTCGATGAACTCTTTGTGGGCTCTAGCCTGCGAGCAGACGACAAAAATACTCTGATTAGTACCGTCTGCGAAGCAGCGCAGAGATCCTTGTTCTGGACCACCAACGGACTCAACGAATTACCGGAAGTGCGTTTCGAATTTCCCTTCAACCTGATTGGCGATCACGACAAACAAAACAAAGGCGTTTTTTAACTGGCCAATCGCGGCACGTACTCAAATCTGGGTACACAGCTGGAAGTCCAGAACAAGGATTTCGGCGCTGTTTCGCAGACGGAGTTAACCAGAGTTAAATTTCGTCTGCGCGCGCGCAGGCTATGTGGGCTCTTTGTTCACCAATTCATCGACCGTTGATTGAACAGCATGCGCATGGATACATCAGTTAACATCATCCAGTATCTCTGTCCCGGGGGGGGGGCACTTCCTTATAAGAGGCTAATGGGGATGTGCCGCAGGATGGGGTCGCATTTTCACGACCGTGACTGTAATGGGGTTGCATTTTCAAAAGAGTTATTAAGAGTGGGGTCGCAGATTTTCGGATTTTTGGGGTAGAGAGTTGTTCATATTTACGGTTAGCAAACGTAACCAGGATATTTGTACAGTAGGTGAAAAGCAAATTGTTCTTCATTCAATTTATTAAAAAATGAGTCAATTCATTTTTTGACTGGACCTATTTAAAGGATTGATGAGGTAGATACATAAATAGAAAGTGACTAAGCTGGGATCGCAAAAATTACATATTTGCCCAAGAGTGACTAGAGAATAGACTATAATGGAGTAGGGGCTCTGAGAGGCCAGCGGCACATACCCAGCAAAAATTTAACCCAAGTAACCCCCCCGGGATCTCTGTGCTCTTCCAAAAACATCGTAAGCCCGTGATGTATTGTTTCATATTGGCCTTGACAATAAGTGTCCAGGAGTTTTTCCAGCGAGTTGTATTTAACTGTCCATGCGAAGGATACTTCGAGTATGGGCTGGCATTTTTATTGGGTCCGGCCGTACTTTTATTTTTCCCGCGAGTTTTCCTGGATGACACTCTATGCCGTACTGGCCCTAAAAGGAACTCCGCGAAAGCCATGTCCAGCCTTTTATGTCGCTATGCTAATCAAGTCACTGTTCACTATATTCTATGCAATTACACTAGCAGGCATCGCCTCAGTTGCCTGATTGGTTCGATCTCTCTTGCAGCAGAAGTACTACACCTGCGCATACTTGCAACCGACAGATGCCGGCATTTTCCACTCGGCGTTCGATCAAAAGAGATGGAAGAAAGCTACAAAACCCGCAGTCAGTTTGCAGGGTGGTCACTCATGATCATATTCATACTCGTCCTCATCACTTTCGTCTGCATCCGTCGATGCCTAAAAAAGGGAAAGCGACTGCGAATACCGAGAATTTAACACTAGAAACATTTTGAGGCCCAAGAAGCTTGAGCGGTACCACGCCGTTACAATGGAACGCGTCAAAGAAAACTAAGCAAACAAGGATAATCAAGATTTTTTCGATGAAAGAAAGGTTAAAATCTGCATCTCTGTTTAAAAAATGTGGGAGAATTGAAATTCGTAACAGATACGAGCCGTATTTAGTCATTCCTCTACACAGCTTCCAGAGCACACCAGATGTTCCAAGGTAGCTGGTAGATGGTCCACAAAGAAATAGATACTTCGAAGTGCAGCACTTCGGCACAGCAGTGTAGAACTACCACTGTTGCAATACTCCAGAGCAGAGCCCTGAAGTACTAATTTATACTAACAGAAGTTAATTATTTGATTTAATGCTTAATTTGTTTTGCTATGTTAACTTGAGCAGGTTGCTGATCGATTCTTCATAATTTCTTGAATGAATACCCCAATGTTTTTCAAAACATTACTTATTATTTAATGGAGACGATATTTGCAATATATTTAATATGCTAATTTTGTATTTTACTCACACTTGAAAATGACCTCGGAGAGGTCGAAACGTCCTGACTTTTTAGCGTTAACTTAAATTACAAAATGTATATCCATGTAAGAAAGTTTTAATCAAGATTCAGATTCAGTGAGGCGCAAAACATATTATCTCAAAGCTGTCTTAGCAACCGCTCCTTTATATGACGCAAAATTTGGGTGGTGGCCTCTAGGTGATTGGTTGGGTTTTATGTCGTGACATCATTGTCACTTGAGGAAAACGCGTTTATAATAAGAAACGTACATTTTGGCTCATAATATTTAGATTTATGATGATATTTATTTAAATGTGAAAATTGTAATTATGGATTTGCCGTTTCAAAAAAACCTTAAGAATCGAAAATAACAAAATGAGTTTCACTCACCCCATTTCCGGCTATAGTTCCGGTTTTCGTTTTTACGCCGAGTTTTTTTCGACTGATTCATATATAAGAACAGTGCCTGCATTTTCTTCTTTTTGAAGAAATATCAACTT
Organism: Porites divaricata; assembly: GCA_038088405.1. Taxonomy (NCBI): domain Eukaryota; kingdom Metazoa; phylum Cnidaria; class Anthozoa; order Scleractinia; family Poritidae; genus Porites; species Porites divaricata. The sequence continues at coordinate 19,691,203 of JBBMOI010000010.1, read as the reverse complement.
TGTACATAAAACAGCCGACAGTTTGCGACGCCACTACTGGTTTTCCCGCCAAATGACGCCTGAGTAACGGCTGCAGAAATTCCATACTGATGACGTGTCATTATCCAGATCTGCGTAGCGCTTCTAAAGAGAGAAATTTACTTCAACCAATCAGAAGCTCTACCCAGATCTGGATAGTGAACGTAGTGGGTCGGTAGGTTAGTAGCTCACACACAGTTGTGACACTAAGAGCCCTTAAGGATAAGGCTGTTTTAGTGGGCTGTAAATAACTTTCAGGGTCGACATTAGAGGGTGATGATTTACTAGCTAGATTTGGTCCAATTGATGGTTTTCACATGACGTCACCAAAATTCAAACTACAAAACTATCGATCCTACTGAGATTTTACTTTCATGGTGTATTAGAGCAGCTGAAAACTAATTTTCAAACAAATTTTCGCTTCAGAAGGGTTCTTGATTTTGTGATAGGTACGCTTGAATTTCTAAGTTTTTGCGTGACGCAGCATTTACATGACGGCCGAGAGAGCTGTCATTTAGGTTAAAAAAGAGACTTTTTTCGCGGAATTTTGCTATCTAAGCAGTTCAAGTATTAGAAAAAAGTATTACTTTAATGTTTATGAGTTTCTCTAGGAGTAAATTCACGCTTTTGTAGCAAAACTCGGTTACAGATGTTTCCGTTGGTTTCCGTCCGCCATGTTGGAGCTCATCCGAATGAGCTCCAGCATGGCATCTCCATACAAAGCTCTATAAATTTGGGTAAAACATTTCCCCGGATATCTCGTATTCGAATTATTCCTTCGACCCAAATCTTGGCGAGGGTCTTTGTATTTTTACCTCCTTTCATTTCCAAGATTCTGGACTTTATCAGTCGAGTGATTTTGATTTTGATTTTGACCTATTTTGAATGGGGTGACACTGAAAACCAGCAATAGATGTGAAAAGTCGTTAAAAACTTCTGCAATTTCACGTGCAGAATTTATAGTTTTGTTATCTGTTTTAATTTCAGTGATATTGCGGTTTATGCAAGATTTACGCGAGCTCAGTTTGTTAATTAGCTTCCAAGTTTTGCAAGGATTCTTTTTATTCAACTCTAAGTTATGTAAAACATACTGACGTTTGGCTGATTTGATAGCATTGTTATTTTCATTCCGCGCTTGCTTGCATCAGTTCCCAACTAGCCGCATTGTTTTCAATTATAATAGCTTTCTTTTTCAAATAATTTCGTTTGTAGATTTTACGCATCAGGTCATATGTAATCCACGGAGAATGTTTTTTCGAGATCCACTTCGTTTTAAGTGGGGCATGTTTATCGACAATTTCCAAGAACAAGGTTTTCCACGCATCCCACATAGCAGTTGGATTTGGCTCTAAGCTAATCGAATCCCATGGCTGTTGAACAAGGTTGTTTAAAACTTTGTCGCTATCAATTTTTTTGTAATTACGAGTTTCGATAGTACGGTGCGTGTCAACACGTTCATAACGTTCAGAGTGGGTCATGAAATGTCGGCTGTTTCCTCAAGCTACTAGTCAAGGGACATAAGTATTCGTCACTCTCAAAAAAGATGCGCGAAATTTTTACCCCCGTTGTGCACACTGTCAACGGGAAAACTTGATGCAGGGCGCGCGTTTGGTCAATAAAAGCGGGAAAAATTAGCAAAAATAGAAACAAACAAACATCCGACCAAGAGCACGAAAAAAAATGCATAGATCCCGAAAGACAAAAAAATAAGAGCTGTTTGTGTTTTGACACCTCGCTTATTCAGTCATTCAACATTAAGTTCAAGGTTAGGGCGCTAAAAAATAGTCATCTTTTTTTTTGTTTTGCTTCTGAGAATTTATTTTCAGCTCTCATGAGTCGAAAAGGAGCTGAACTGTCCACAGAGACGAAAGAATTAATTATTACTATGTCGGAATCCGTGCAAAACAAAGCGGAACTGTCAAGAATGTTGAACATTCCAAGAACGACTATCACGAGCGTTCTAAGCAAGTACCGAAGGACTGGCACAGTGGAGACTTAAACGCGAAGCGACAGGAAAAGGAGCTTCACAAATAGAGACAGAAATGCTTTAAAGCGTTTGGTTAAAAGTAACAGACGACTTACCTTGCAGGACATTACTGCAAAGCTAAACGAGTGCAAAACAAAGACTTTCAGCCAGAAAACCGTGCAAAGGGTGTTGCATTCGGAAGGATATAAAAGAAGGTTAGCGAAAAAGAAAATGGTGGTTCGGGAAGTGAATCGAAAAAAGTGAGTGAAGTGGTGTAAACAGCGAAGAAGTCGGACGGTAGACAACTATTGGAAAAAAGTAATATTTTCAGATGAAAGTCAGATCGTGCTCGGTACAAACAACCGTGTTTACATTTGGCGAAAAGACGACGAAAAGTACAACCCACATCTTGTTTGTTCTCGCTCTGAACGTAAGATAAGTTTGATGATCTGGGGATGTATTTGTTATGATGGTGTTGGAACTCTGACTGCAGTTGAAGGCAACATCAACTCTGCCAAGTACATTGACATCCTAGACAAGAACTTATGACCAGTAGTTGTCTGGTATTTTGAAGGAAAAGAATACTTAATCATGGATGACAATGCGCCTGTTCACAGAGCCCACACTATAGAAAATTATAAAGATCAAAACGAAGTAACCTCAGTGGAGTGGCCAGCACAATCACCAGTTAAATATAATAGAAAATATCTGGCTCTACATGAAGAGAGAGCTACAAAAGTCCGCGGTAGATATCGCTACCAAAAATGATCTTCTGCGTGAAATCCAGAGCGTGTGGCGGAACATCGAATTGGATTATATAAAAAACCTTTACCAGTCTATACCTGATCGCCCAGACAACGTAATTAAGATGAAGGGTCATCTTACTAAATATTAAGGTGATTTTAAAGTTAGATTTGCTGAAAACGGTGTTAAAACTAGCGACCGTAAAATGTAAACAAACGCCGCCATATTGAAAGTGACGAATACTTATGTCCCGCGACTGTAGCAAAAGATTGGCATGCGTTTCTCAAAACTACCGAAAACATTTCGGTCCCGAAAAACGATTTTAAGTGCACAAAGTTCACAAGCTCTGCCGAGCCAAAGAGAGTATGTCCAAAAACTTAATAACATGATTTTGTCTTAGTGATGGATACCATCTTATTAAGTGTTAAAACCAGGAAGATAATTTTTTTATTAACAATATGCAAGGAAATCAGGAAATTTGTGTTAAAACCCTTAAAACCCTCTTCGAAGTTTTTTTTTTGTATTGCTTTCAGTATTCTAAAAAACAAAGTTTGTACCTCTTTGTGCATATTGGAGATATACTTTTAAAAAATACAGGTAACTATGTTTTTTGTTCAATCATGTTTTTTATATTATTTTTATTTGCTTGTTTGTATGGGTATAGTAACATGAGGAAAAAATTAAATTTCAAGCACTCAAACGATAGTCACTGGCCTTTTATTTATTGCATCAAAGACCTTTTTACTATTTTGACAGTTCATGTAAATACGTGTTTTGTAACATGACTTATCGACCTTTGACTCTAAAAATGTCGATGTTTCTTTCTTTTTTTTCGTATTTCCTCGCCAAATGGTAGTCATGGTCCCATGCGTTCGTAGCGGACACCGTGGAAACTGGAATCGTGGCGACTTTCATTGTACACAAATGAGTCTCGTGATGAGCATGCGGTTTATTTTTGGTGATAACTTAAATGATGTACTAAGTTGATCACGCTTTGGCTGTTTGGCAATGATGTAATTTTCCCCGAATCGAGGCCCCTGATTTTCGTGTAATTATACACGCGTATTAAAAAGTAAATACCCTGAATAATACTCGACTGTCGGTAAAGTAGGATGTGAGAAAATATTATAGTCAAGGGATCCGGTTTTGTGGTGTATCGTTACCTTTGTCAGAATATTGACGCAACTACTGGAACTCTACGTTAAATAGATTCGATATTGCAGATTCACTTTGTTGTATGTATTTAATTGATAGATTTTCGCAGTTGTTAAGATGTGAAGTCGCGTTGCACTTTATAGATACTTGAGACATCAATGATTTAATTCAACAACTACTGGAAGCAACTGACGTTACGTTTGTGTCGCGGATGTTTTTTATACGGGTAGCTTTGTACTTGACCGTCACGCACTCTACTTGCAGCACTTCATGCCCATAGAATAGAAAGCTGCGAAAGATGTCGAGCTTTTCCGGAACAGGTCAGTACACGAATTCTATAGCTTGAAAGCGTTGACTACTTTGGAACAAGTGATTACTTCAGTGGTAGCTAAGAAGAACAAAGTTAATGAGCAAAACTTCGATGGTGAGGCTAACTGGTCGGGTGTTGTAAACTTTCATTGTATGCAAATGAGTCTTATGATGATCGAGCATGCGGTTTATTTTCAACGATGATTGGAATGACGCGCCATGTTCATCACGTTTCCTTGATTTCATTTAATTACACACGCGTTCTAATCAATTCAGAAACAAATCGTCGAAAACGATAAAAAAAAGTACTGAAATATCCTGAAGAATACTCGAACGTCGATAAAGTAGAAATTGAAAAACTTTTAGCGAGGAAATCCTGTTTCGTGTAGAATTAACTGCCTCTTAGACCGCCAGAGTCTCTTATTTTTCTTTTGAGCCACAAGTAGGTTGAGAGCATAATTCTACATTTTCGCTCGCCGCGCGTGACTCTGGGTAAAGAAGGACGTACGCTCGCCGTCTAATCGCCTCCTCATTTCTTATCTTATCTCCAAGAAAGCGAGACTCAACGCTGCTAAGAGCGTTCTTGTTTGTTAAGGATTACGCAACAATGGCGATGGTCATATTTCGAGCTTCGGCCATCTAAGTAGGAACATGCAAGATACCTTTCTGGGATGGTATAGAATAAATCAAGACAGGGTAGTAGCAAGGTATATTTTTTTCAAACTGATCCCGTTTTTTGACCCAATTTTTTGATCCCTGATCCCAAAATTGCTGTAAATTTCGATCCCTGATCCCGTAAAAATACTTGATCCCACGAGTTTCCCTATATAATTTTGCCTCTCTCAGGACAAGAGAAACAATTTATTTTATCGTTTATTTGTTTACGCACATACCCAAAGCATTAAAGGCGTCTACCTGAAGTAACTAGATCTCCCAGATTCCTATTTTCTTGCTTATCTCCCATGGTAGAACTTGATGTTTCACAATAACGGCTTGAATCAAGACACCCACACAACTTATTTTAGATCTATAACACATTTACTGTACAAAGAATCGAGTCAAACGGATATCATACTGCTTGGAACTCTTACTTAAAGACACCAGTTTACTAGGTCTATTCCGCTATTCCTTCGTTCATCTTCATTCTTGTTATGCTCACCTTGTTAATTGACGAGAATACTGGTAATGTCTCATCTATGAGAACGTTGATGCAATATTTTACCTGAGACACTCAGTCAATTAAATAGAAACTTTACATTCTATAGAAATGGAGTAGTTTTCACATGCGTCGAATAAGTTTATATTCTTATTAAAATTTTATATACAAGTAGAAAGCGCGAGTAATTTTAAAATTTCATTCCTGCATAAGCCAAGTCAGCATTTTTAAATGCTGAAAGACAATTCAAGTCAATATTTCTGAACATTTCAAGTCGGCATTTCAGATCATATATCTTGTTACTCTCCTGCCCGATCTGCTACAACCAGCTTCAAAGTGAGTCGGTTGGTCATCTTCCTCTTCACCGTTGTCATCACCTGCTCCTTCCTCATTAGTGCTTTCTGAGTCAGTTTCTTTGGACCCGTTAGCCATATTTTTAAGACGCTGCTACTCACTTTTGCTCAGGAGCTACCTCTCACCACCCAGGTTAACCGATGCAATATCTAGAATACACTGAGGTGGGTTCTTGTCATCCTAAATACCAACGACTGTACACAAGAGGATCCTCCTCTGACGGTTCTAACCAGTTTTGTTACACGGTACTCTCAAGGAACCCATCACTGCTGTCATGAAGGTCCTCACGAAGGATGACAAGGAAAAAGGGCTCCAAATAACGTCTCCAATTGTGTTTCAAAGCAACCACATCTCACTTTGAAAACAACACTGGACGAGTACTAGAGGGGCTTCCGCTTGTCCCTGGTCCGATCTCTGAAGCTCCTCAATCAGGTCATGCACATTGCCTGTTTGAGGGGAAATGATTCGTCGAATCATGCTTAGAGCCAGAGGCAGAGCGTCAGGCCTTTCCTTCGTTTTGCTTCTGACTCTTTGCTGCCGAACACCTTGCTTAAATTCCTTGGCAAAGAGTCGCAAATCTCTTGCTTCTGCTTGCAAAACATCTTTGTTTTTAGCACTGTCTTCTTGCCTGAGACTTTCTTTTAGTTAACATTTCGTTTCAACTGTGAACTGTTATTGAAGAATTTAAAGCAGAACTTCCATAACTCTAACTCGCTTGACTCTAAATCCACTTTAACTCGAACTAAATTTAATTTGCCTTCGGTCCATATTTCAGTAATTTTTACCCTGGAATTCCCTCTAGTTCCCCTGCTGGTTCGAAATGTTTTTAGCCTCCCTTAGGAGTTTGAGTTTGCTGTGTGGTTCGCCAGTATGCCAGTACGCTAAAATCGTATTCACCTGTATTTAAAAAATCTGTATAGTTTATTCTTTGAAGAAAGGGTACCGTTTAAATAGGTCAAAGAGATAATGCAAGAGGTGGCGAATGGTACCTCGAAAAACGTGGGTCTCGGAAAATTTTGGCAGGATCTCGAAATCTCGGAAGCGTTTTTGATAAGTCTCGAAGTCTCGTTTTTGCATGGTTTGTTTTTACTCTTTTTGAGTCTCGAAACTTTTTACTAAAGAGTCTCGGGCTCGGATTTCTAACTAGGATCTCGGCGTCTCGGCGAGTCTCGGATTTTACCATTCGCCACCCCTAATGCATCACTCCCGATACGATCAATTCATGATCAATTGTTAGGATGTGGTCTCAATATGAACTAGTATGCAGAGCTATGGCTGGTCTCTTCAGAAATTCTCGAGCGATCCTCTGCGTACTTGTGTCTTAATTTACTAACCTACTTGATGACCTCCTCAAACTTCATTGGTAGGGTGACAAGGAGCGTGATCTAGAAAGTTAAGAGTTTGTGACATTAAATTTAGCGAAAAATGCTGCAGATTTCAGCAAGTACCAAACCGGTAAGTCAAAATTAAAATCACTTTACCCTCGACGTGAGCGATCGTCCTTCTTTTTCTTTTTCCCCATGGTTTGTCAACGAAGTACACAAATATAACGAACAAGTTGCCACAATGTTCTCGACGGCCGAAAACGGTGAGACAAAAGGTCAACATCTATAAATGGACCAACGTGATCACCATGTGTGCCATGTTACAAATGATGTTATCAAGGACACAAACGGGACAACAGAGAATGCCGGAAATCGAAAATTATCAACGACTGAGTGACAAACCAGAACTGAGGATAACGCCAATAACTTGTAATAAGCCGTTCTAGATGCAAAAAAATCCCAAACTCCAAATGTTTTGTGATTTTAATAATTATCACACTCAGCTATCAGTCTGATCCCTGATTCTATGAAAAACGGTGCTGATCCCGATCCCAAGGCAGTGATCCCTGATCCTAAGGCTGTGATCCCTGATCCCACTCTCTTGCAGACCTTTGATCCCTGATCCCATATACCTTGCTACTACCCTGAAATCAAGAGGTTAGATTCAATGTGGTTGTCGCGTGATACAGTACATAACACAAAGTTTGGATTTATACATCGTCTCACTTCGCGCGTGCAACTCTGTTACAAAATAGAATTTTTACCCAACCAACAGTTAGAAAGCAAAATAAAACCCCTAAACAAACGCATTTTTTTAAAACCACACGTTTTATTAGTGTTGTGAACTGCAAAATAACATTCCATGTGTAGAATGGATGTTTGAAATAGAGGAAGCAGTCCAGCCGAAGAAAGAAATCAGTGACAAAAAATCTCTATCTGCCGGAAACGAGATCTCTAATATATATATAGAAACATTACTAGAACTTTTATTTGGCTGTGTGATTAAGAATGGTATCTTTTAGGTGTCAAATAAAACTCAAGCCTTGACCAGATCGTTCTCATCCAATTTTCCGGACGAGCAAGATGCTTAGGGTACTTTCATGATAGCATACATGACACTTTGCACTTGGCAAGATGAAGTTTCTTTTTCTTTGTTTACTTAAATGTATTTAATATTTAGCAGAATTACGCTTTAAGCTAGACGTTTATTACTTACAAATACAGAAATAATTTATACTTGACAACGTGCAATTTCCGATTATTTTTGAAAAATGAATTTGCATGCCAGGCGAACTTCATTATTATAAATAATGATTTTACTACTGGCTTGCCAAACCTCCGATTATGTCAATACTTCAGTTGTTCTCGTTTTTATTTTAAAAAAACGACATCATCATCTTAAAAGATCTTGCCTCATCATCTTAAAAGATGTCCTGTTTATAAATTTAGAGGGACTGATATGTAATATATTTTGGCATTCATATTCATAAATATCTATAATGCAGGAAATAATGATTTACATGTCACCCATATCTAAAAATCTGTCCGATATATAAATAGCGGTTTACACATGACACAACGAATAGCTTTTTCTTGTTTATGAACAAATCTTCCAGCTATTTATAGACTCTTTATAAATAAAGGAAAAGTTGGCTGAATTTGGTCTAAATTTTATTGAAAATAATTAGAATATCTTATTCACAGTATAAACTTACTCTACTAATTAAGCAAAAAATTACTTCCTTGACTCATCCATTTCAATTTTGTTTATGTATTTAATTCAATTTAGCAAAATGATAATAATAAAAAAATAAATAAGACTGAAAACGTTTGGCCACATGCACATGCATGATGCACATGCATGATAATAGGTCAATGCTTTCCTAAAACGTGTAGCTTGCGAGCAAGCTCTCAGGGGCGCTCTGGCGGCGGGACGGGAAAAGGAAGGAGAGCTTGCAACTACGTCTCTGGAATTTGAATATCTGCATCGAAAAAGTCGATGCGAAATGCTGACTGGCGAAGAGGACATTAGTCATGACGTCATTACCCTTCTAACGTGTTTTAGGGACGGACCATTAGAAAACTTATGAGGGGCGGGCGAAGTACAAAAAAAAATTCGCGCAAGGGAAAATTTAATTTAAAAAAATTCTTGCACGCCAATTAAGCCTAAGAAATATTCATGCAAGGGCCTGAAAAAAATTCATACAAGGAATTTGATAACGAAAAAAGATTCCTGCGGCTCGAAAATTCTCTAGATGACCGTTCCGTTCATGTACAATTTTTGCATGAAGGTTATTTAATAAATTCCCTACGATTTTCTGAAGTTTAATTTTCCACATTTTACTTCCCAGGTTAGGCTATTTTTGGTAGAAAAGAGGAAACCTAAAAAAAAAATCGGATTCAAATATGTGATGGGGAGAGGAATAAAAAAATTCTCACTTTCGTACTCGTTAATTTGCATCTAAAATTTTCAGGAAAATAATACTGAAGCCCTTGTAATTTCGAAAAGACTCAAGTTCCCCTAGGGTGACCGAACAGATATAAATTTTATAGCGCTGCTTAGAATGCATTTCTAGAGATCTAAAAGTACTCAGGGTACAGTAAAAAGTGTTTTCAATGAATTTAGAAGGAAACCGTCGTTCACGGTACACGTGCCCATGTATTCTAGGAGACGTTCAGTCGCTTTGCCAAAATTTTAAAGAGACCTTTTTAAACAATAATCGCAATATCTTGGAAATAAAATGTAAAAAAGGCAACCTCCGAAAATGGTAGGTAAGTTAGTAGGAAACCTCCAAATATTTTACAGACGAATAGCTACGAATGGAACGGTTATCCAGAAATTTTTAACCTCTCTGGAGCTTTAAAAATTTCTAGGCAATATTTGCTCCTTCGAACAGTTATTTCACAGAAAAAGTTGTGTACGAGCCCCTGAATTATAACGAGCTTCAAAAAAAATACTTTAAAGAAACTGAAAATAATCCGGACACCCAATGAAATAGTTATAGAAACGTTCGTTACGCAGGAAGAGTTTTTCGCCTCGCCGGCCTCTGTTCATAGTTCGAAAACGGACTTCAGTTGATCGTAATTATTCCATGTTTGACCGAAGTGTCACGCGTTTGAAACTGAAAAATAACCAAGAATTGTATCAGATATATAAGCCAGCTCAAATCTCACTGGCCAAACGGAGGCAAAATTTAAGCTCAGTTAATTACGCTTATTTTGAGATTATTTGAAGACTTTGTTGTTCACCAATTCATATCATCTACCGTGACTGATCAGCATGGACACAATAACATCCGGCATCTATGTGCTCTTCAAAAAATCGCGTCAGCCCTTGATGTATTGTTCCATGTTAGCCTTGACAATAAGTGTCCAGGAGATTTTCCAGCAAGTTGTATTTAACTGTCCATGCAAAAGACACTTCGAGTATGGGCTGGCATTTTTATGCGGACCAGCCATTCCTTTGTTTTTCCTAGGCGTTTTCCTGGATGACAATCTATGCCGTACTGGCCCTGAAACGAACACAGAGAAAGCGATGAGAAGCCCTGTATGTAACTATTTCAAGTCACTGTTCACTATATTCTATGCAATGACACTAGCAAGCGTCGCTCCAGTTGCCTGGTTGGTTCTATCTTTCTTGCAACAGCAGTACTACACATGCGCATACTTTGGACCTCCTCTTGATAGAATTTCAACTGCTACAAACGCAACTGACAGATGCCATTTTAAGCTGGGCTTTCGATCAAAAGAGATGGAAGAAAGCTACAAAACCGACAGTCAGATTGCAGGCTGGTCACTCATGATCATATTCGCGCTCGTCCTTGTCACTACCATCTGCATAAGTCAATGCATGAAAAAAGGAAAGCGTCTAAAGATACCGAGTCGTGAGTACTACCGCCATGTTGAAGCCCAAGAAGCTGTTGAGCAGTACCACGCCATTGCATTGGAATGCGTCAAAGAAAAAGCAAAGATGGTTATTGAAAATTTGTTCGCAGAAATGAAGAGTGGAGATCTCTATTCCGATTTGAAAGACGTGGGAGATGAAGTTCGCAAAGTATACCATCGGTATTTAAACATACCACTAGACAGCCTCCAGAGTGCCCCAGTTGACCCCCCTCAGATTTTCCATGATCAGATTACTCCTGAGCTAGTGACAGATCGGATAGATGGTGTAGATCTGCCACATGCACGAACTGATCCATCGGAGAAGCCCGTTGAAGTACCATTGATAAAGATAGAAGATTAGTTGTCAAGATTCTATTGACATGAGCTGAAAGTATTCACCGTCTGCGATAAGGCTCAATACATACCGTAAATCCTCTATTAAGCCCCCGGGGGGCCTTATTTTTTCAAGCACTTTTGAGGGGGGGGGGGGGGGGGGCTTATTTAATTTAGCGAAACGCATCACCCGTAGCAAAAATGCTGTGGTATGAGACAGAGTAGACTTACGCGTTGTACAATTAAAGTTACTGTCAAAAGTATTTAATTCACTTGTGGGAGCCTAAAAGTAACAAAAACAAAATTCTTATTCTTCAAAAATGCGCTTTCGGCCTCATGAGAGCTAGAGCGCAAAATTGAGAAAGTTAAGCATATGAAGTTGGAGGTCATGCCGCCGAAGACCAAAAACAATATGAACTTCCAGCCTGAATAAATCATAACTGATCAGTCCACGTTAATCGTTAAGTTTTTTGTGAAGAATAAGGATTTGGGGAGGAGGAGGGGGGGCTTATTAACTTTCTTCCTCTGGAAAGGGGGGGGGGGGGCTTAATAGAGGATTTACGGTATTTCAAGGGTATTTCAGTCGTAAATTCATGAGCCTATAAGTGGTAGGCTTCTGGTAAATTTGATTATTTGACGTAAAGCATAATTTTTTTGTTTCAACGCATATCTTTTAATATTTAAAAATATCTCTTATGTGATGGAGACTATTGTAATAAATTTATGCTAATTTTGTATTTCACTGGCAGTTGACAATGAGCTCGCGCGATCGCGATCGGGGAGTTCGGAATTCAATGTCTCGAGTGACTTTTTAACGTAAATCACGAAATGTACATCCAAAAACTTTCTCAAGATATTTATTCCGTTAACTTCAAATTTTACTAGTTTCTAGGGTTCAGTGAGGCGCAAAACATTATCACTTCTGACATAATGACATGCATTCTTGACTGGCTAATATGTTATTAACGGCCCAATGAGAAAAAATTTGGACAGTGGCTTGAAAGTGATTGGTTGGTTTAGCTTGTGACGGGAAAACAAGCAAAGTGCCGTCCTGAACTTGTTGCGAGGACGGCAACGTAAACACCGGTAGTCGAAATATGATCAGGCCCAGGCTCTCCCGACGTTCCTGTCTGTTGTCGCTTGAGGATAACGCGTTTTTACTGAAAAACGTAGATTTTGGCTCATAATATTTAGTTTTATGATGATATCTATTTAAATGTGAAAAACTGTAAGCATAGATTTTTCCGTTTCAATAATTAAGCAATAGAAAACGTTTACCATGTTTTCATAGCCTGATATAAACACGAGAGGGGTTGGGAGAATTCGAGACAGTTATGCATACTGTCGAGAATTCTCCCAACCCCTCGAGTGTTTATATCAGGATATATGCAAACACAGGAAAAACGTTTTCTATTGCTTTTATAAAATAACTTTCCAGAGAAAAAAGGCAAACCTCTCTTGTTTAGAGCATTGATTAAAAGAGAAATTCTTACCAGTCGCGAAGTCTTGTACACGGGTTTTTCTTGCTTAAAATGTCAGCTCAAGCGAAAAAAAATTGACACAGAATGTTTCTCAAGATTTTTCAAGTTTCAACCGACAACGAAATGGGTAAATAAAGTAAACTTGTCGAATTTTTCAACTCAAAACTTTTTTTTTTTTAATTCGTGCTTGCGTGATTAGCGCGCGAAAAGCAAAACATCTTGACGTCACAACCATGTTTACATACTCTCATGCAAACACGCCTCTCGGCCAATCAGACTCTCTCTCGCTCCATGGGGCGGGTAGGAGAGAACCCTGGGAACGAGGTTGACCTTACATGGGGCGACCTATTTCCTTTCCATTCAACCAGCCGATCTTGAATGCTTTAAAAATGTTTCTACCATTTATCATAGCCTTTTTGGCTTATTCAGCGGTAATATAAATGGGCTCTGACACGGCTTGCTAGTTCATTTTGTCATAATGCCAAATAGCCGTCCATTCGCTATAGACTGAGTTGGGAAATTACTTGTGAATAATGACAAGATCACAGTCGTGACAAACACACTTGTCTCCAGAGCATTAAACAGGTACCCAACAACTATTTTCTGTAAAATTTCTGTTCGGAGATGCAAATACTGCCTAGAATTTTCTATCAGTTCGGGACGTCTAAAGATTTCTAGATGACCGTTCTATTCATGTACAATTTTATATAATAAATTCCCTACGATTTTCTGAAGTTTAATTTTTCACACTTAACCGCCCAGGTCGGGCTATTTTTCGTACCAAAAAAGAAACACTAAATTTTCGGATTCAAAAATGTGATGGAGAGAGTTAAATTACATCTCAAATTTTTGGGAAAGTAATCTAATGAAGCTCTTGTAATTTCGACAAAATTGTCTTCCCCTTGAATGACTAGTCTGCTAAACATCCGTTTCTAGTGTCGTCACGCAACGCTCCTCCCGTGACGACACTAAAAACGGCTGTGTAGCAGACTATTGAATGACCGAACCGATACAAATTTTTATAACGCCACTTAAAATGCATTTCTGGGTATCTAAAAGGATCGTGAATAGCCTAAAAAGTGTTTTTAATGTATTGTGGAGGAAACCGTCGTTGAGTGCCCCCGATAAAATCAGACGTTATGAGCTTTAGCTTTGAGTTAAACTGTTAGGGGACCTTAGGCCGGGGTCTAACAAGTTTTCCAACACCACGATTGCAATCCGCTTCAATCTTCTAGAAGTTTTTCCATCCGTTCTATATTCGTTTTATACCTTCATTTGTAAGAGGCTATGTCAATTAATGTTTGACCCAAAAATTTCCCCTAAACAGTCGCTGGTTAAAGCGTTAATTTTTTAGCAGTTCCGCACTGTTTGAATTTTGATAAATTTCGTGACATAGCTCCTTTAATGTTAGCCAGATACCGGGGGGTACTTTTTAGGAATTTTTGGGTGGGGATGTGCCGCTGGGACCCTGGAACCCTTAGCCTATACCAGAGCTAGTTCAGCTGAATTTTGCTACCCTATACTAGAATAAACTCCCCAATTCCCCCTTCCTCTATCCTAGAGTAGCTGTTTTAAAGAAACTACTGACAGAGGTCACTAGCACAGTCCAGCCAAAACATTAATAAACCGATTTGAATTTTTTATGTTTTTGAGTAGTGATTCCCAGTTTTCCTACTCAAGACTACAATCTTTAAACAATTGATCAGTTTCCTGGGAAATGATACCCTATTCTAGACCCAAACTCTCTGATTTATACCCCAGAGTAAACTGCTTGAAACCCATACCCTTCACAGCGGCACATGTATGGCATGTATGGCACCGTCTGCCGTATTGTCGTACAAACACTAAGAAGTTCTCGCCCTTTTTTCAAGGGCCTAAGTTTTTTGGTTCACTTGACAACGTTAACGAGGTCATCAACTCTCAATCCCTTTCCTCTTTTAAGAAAAAACTGAAGATTAATTTATTGAGTAAATATGAAAACAGTTCATAAATCTTTTCGCCATCTTTTCTTCAATTGATGTCAAACAGCTCTAGCCCGTAGTTCGAGGACGCCTAACCTTTCATAAGCTCCTATAGTTTCTGTTAGGTCTCCTCGCCACTTCGTTTTTTCTTCTTTTCCTATATTTTTTAGAATTATTGTGTGGCAAATAAAATAATATGAATAAAAATAAATATATATAGCCCATATATGGCAATACCCTCTCCCCCCGGGGCTAGATAGCCTATGTAGTGTGTGCACGAGAAGTTTAGAGTACAAAGAAACGGGTGGTCCCGGCATTTATCAACACCCCTGCTGTAATGGATCAATACTACCTCTTTAGCCACAATTGTATTCACGATTTCCCCTCCTAGTTCTCCTTTCTTGCACTTACTGTAAAAACCCCACCAAATAAAATTGCCATCATTGTTACTGAAACAAGTTTGGGTCATTCTAACATAGCAAGTTGCCCTAAAAATAACTTGGCCATTGACATTTCCTCGCCGGATAATAGACCAGGAATCCGCTCAAGCTGTTAGGATTAGCTGGAGTACCAGTAAAGGACCGCCAATGGGTCAATGCTGGGTATAAAGTTCACCTTGTTTTGTCTGTTTTGCCCCGGCACGAAAGAATACTCCTAAATTTGGAGGCAAAAGTTGGCTACAGCCCAATTATAGTCCGCTTAACTTGAGTAAACAAAGCTAAGGGAAAACCCATTCACCATTTTCACATAGACCATAAGGCAAGTTGTTTACCTTCAAAATTTCTTTCAAATTTTCTCCTGGGTATTGCAGTCTTCCCAAGAGAAATCGAAGACAATGGTTATGCAAACTTTGTGGGGCCGGCGCGGGAAAGGGGGAGGGGGGAGGGGGGAGGGGGGAGGGGGGAGGGGGGAGGGGGTGTTAAACAAGGTGCATTATGGTCTGTGTGAAAATTGAAAATCATTATCAATGGTGAATTGATAGAAAAACGCCGTAAACTGCTGGAAGTCCCTTGCATTTTATAATTAATGCGCGAGTCAAATGTCACGAAGGCACCGAACGGGTGAAACGGGGAGCAGTTGTTCTCTCTGCTAGTTCAGTCGAACCTAGCCGGGCTGAAGAGGAACTCCGTGCAATCTGAGCGAAACGATTGTGATAGGTCAATTTTTGGATCAAAACACTCATAAATAATATCATAATTGCTGTCTTTTCCCCTTAAAGGTATTTAGTCAGGAATTTAGGTCTAAATTTGAGTCTGTGGAGGGCAATATCTTATCAGGCGCACCCAACGTTCACTTGAAAACACTTTTTAGGCTATCCAAAGCACTTTTAGATCTAGAAATGCATTCTAAGCGGCGCTACAAAATATGTTGTTCGGTCATCCTAATTTCGAAAATACTTCTGATCAGTTCCCCTACAAGGGCTTCAGAATTATTTTTCTGAAAATTTTAGTTGCAATTTAACGTTTTACGAAATTGAGAACTTTTCTGATTCCTCTCTCAAACACATTTAGAATCCGAAAATGTACGGTTTCCTTTTTCTAAGAAAAATAGTGTAACCTGGGGAGTAACTGTCTAGTAAAATATGAAAAATTAAACTTTAGAAAATCGAAAGGAATTTATTAGATAAGATTCCAAAATTGTACATGAATGAAACGTTCATCCAGTTAAGAATTTTTAGCCGTCCTTAAGCAAAAGAAAATTCTGGGCAATATTTGCTTCTCCGAACAGACATTTTACAGAAAACAGTCGTTGGGTGCCCCTGCCTTATGGTGCCCGACCATTCAAATGTTACTTCTTCGGAAGCATTTTTTGAACTTTTAATTTGCATTGTTTTCAGTGCTTAAAAAAACAAAGTTTGGATCAGTTTTGTGCAATTTGAAGATAGAGAAATACCCTTTCGTCTTTTAGGATTATCAGTTTTTAGCAATAAATAATTTAGAATATAGCGGACTATGATTCTGTTTAATTAGGCTTATTTATTTATTTGCTTGTTTGTTGTTAGTTTGTTTTTCGTTTTCAGGGGTTAGGGAATCGATTAATCTTGAGATTCCCCGATTACAAAGTAACATGAGGAGGAAATTAAATTAAATTTCTAACGTTCAAACAATAGTCACAGGCCTTTTATTTATTGCATCAAAGACCTTTGTACTATTTTGACAGTTCATGTAAATACGTGATCTGTAACATGACTGATCCACCTACGATTGACTCTAGCTATCACGGTAACTGTCTGAAGTGTCGCTTTCAAAAGACTGACATCAGCATTGTTTGGACTTAGTACTGAGAAAGCTGCGGAAACAAGGTGAGTGTGATTTTATTATATTCTTAAAAAAATGCCTAGATAAAAATTCAAATGATCACAAATTTCATGTTGTACAAATACAAAGAGTGTTATTCAAATGTACCGTCTGCAGGAGTGCAGCCACGCAGCACGCATGATTAGTCAAGAGTCTTAATATTTTGACATTTAATTCAAACTTTGAGCACGAGGAATTCGCGATTCGTCGCAGAAATCTCTTGCGAGTGAACTTTTTTAACTTACCATGTTTTTTTTTTTCTATATTAACATTGCTTTACTTTAAACGGAAATTTCTCTCAGTTCTTTTCTTTTTATTGATTAAAAAAAAAAAACAAGATCAATCGCTTCTGCATTTTAAACAGATTCGATGGCTCATGTGTATGAAAATCACAAATTGACGGACTAATATTGTTTCTCAGGCTGCAAATGTAAAAGTTGGGCAACGGTCGCAGTTTTTAGATGTATATTCTTGTATCTAAACGTAAAACAAAAACACTCTCACGAAAAATTGCTGAGTGAAGTAAAATTCGTTTTACCAGCAATACATTCAGTCTACGTTGTTCTGCAACCCATAACATTAAATCATTTAAGGCTCAAAACGAGTAGAAATTTTCCATTTGTTATAGAATTTAGACAAAACACGATTCATAACTTGTTGTCAAAAGGAAACAAGTTAAAAAGAGAAATCCAAATTACATCATTGTGGCACGCGAATGTAGTATTGGAGTTTGGACCTTGTGGCTGAATACTTGATGGATCAGCAATGATCGTATCACACACTTACTTCTTCCGAGAGAAAAAAAAAGCTTATAAAACATCTTCTTGATTTTCCGTGATTATTATTTTATTGTTTAGTGGCGTTAAAATTCTTAACTGCTGCCTTTCTCTATCTTTCAGTGTATGCTGGGGGGTGTTGACAGTTCTGTGACAACCACTGACTCAGGGATCATTTCTTTATCACGCAAAGTTAACCTGATTTTCAGTGTTTTCATTTTGAGATAATCAGTTGCGGCCCAAAAGCGTTTCGCTTAGTTTCGCGAAAAAGGCATTTTGAACGGAACAGCACACTAGTAAAAAAAAGACCACTCTTACAGCAGTAGTTTGAAAACTTAACCCTAACTTGACTGCAATTTAACTTTTATTTGTAGAAATCCACCACAAACGCTTACATTTTCAAAGGTCACAGTAGTGGGGAAGGGTATTCTATTATTATTTCGGGAAATCTCAAAGGCTTTTTTATTTTTGCGCATCGTGACTTCCTCAATGACCGACTGAATCTAAATTTTACAAAATGATTTTTCCTGAAATGACAAGTGAATGAAAGTTTTCCATATTTTCGACACAGTACGCTGACAATAGCGTCATGTCTTAGTGACCTTTGGCCAGAAATTCGAAATTGGGGGGAAGACGCACTTTGGACATACACCTTGCAAAATCTGACAAAATATCTTACATTCAAGTTTTTAAAAAAATCCCTTTCTGTTAAACGTAAAATTTATTTTTTATTCTTTGCGAATGGTGACCCGAAAATAATCAAACAGAATAACCGAATATGTTGAACCTTATACTTCTAAACGATTAAAAGTCACTTAGCAACCACTTTACACTCTCTTCTGTTGCACATGGTAAGAATATGGACCGGCGAAGGTGAACTTCAGCGCATTTTAATCCGGTTCCAAAGTTCAGTTAGCTCTTAGAATTTAGAATGCGTTTGTTTTTATTATAGAGTTCACGTATGATTATCATTGTGCTTCCTGCATAGATAAGCAAGCAAGTTCTCATTACACAAGTTCTCAGTTGAACGAAGCGCCAGAACAAGTTCAGTGAAGGTTGCACAGGAGAACAAACGAGATATTTCAGTGAAGGAAAAGGTGAGTTTTATTTATAACTTCCTGAATAAACCGGTGTGGTGCTGTGTCGATAGAGAGAGATAGAGAAAAGAAACAGGAAATTCACTGATGATGTAGTTTACTCAACTGCGTTTGTATAGCATGTAAACCTGGCAGTCCAAGCGCTAAATCAGTGAAAGCGAACACCTAATAAGTTATCTAAGAGGTTAGCATAATGCTGCCGGAGTGTGTACGAGAGTATACGATGGACCGGAACAGTCCCATCCGATGGATAGTCATTGAAAAGCCATTACGTAAACAGGTTTCGGTGGTGTGAATGGGTACCCTGTGGTTCACTAACTTGATTGAATAGTAAATATTGGACCCACTAGAGGTCTGGAAGTCTTTCATTTCCTTCACGGGCAGTTGAAATTAATATTAGAACGTTACTGACCTGACCAGGAAATATTCGAAGCATCGACCCTAAGATTTTATTTACTTGGATTTGTCTAGGTTTTGTTTACAAACATTAGCATTCACTCATATGATACTGGCCGTATACTTTATCCGCGAGCCATGATTGACGCTTCCATTCAAAATGGTTTCTAATATAATATCGTAATTTTCATGTGAACGTGAAGGAATGTTTTGTAATTATTCCTGTCGACTCGTGAACATGGTCAGCGACGTTTTGATACTGACATAGATTTTAACGAGGGGAATCCTGAACCATATATTTCGACGAGGCTAAGGTATCAAATTTATGTATTCGATTTAAAACACGTGGTAGTCACAAGCCTTTACTCTTTCTCAGTTTACTCATTCATTATATTTAAGTGAAAACATCTCATTCTTTATAGTCGGACGTGGAGCAGGGCTATATGCTGCTTGTAAGTCTACAATCTTGGACAGAATAAGATAGAACGGCAAACCCCCATCCCTTCGAAATCAAGAAAACGTGGCATTTTCCCATCCTTGACTTCTGGAGTAGGGCGTGTAAGTTTTCCATCTATATTTGTGTCCAAGAATGCAGACAATATTTTAATTTGCCACCATGACTTATTGATATAAACAGAGTGATATAAACAAACCATTCATTCATCAATTGCAATTTAGGGATGGTACATATACAGTGTACTGTTAAACCAAACATATAGCAGATATATTCAAATCCTGTATTACTATATTGCAATACTTTATTCCTATATTTCCATTAACCAGTTAAAAGTTAATTTTTTTAACAATACTATCATTGTGATACGGATTAACAAAATTCACAACAACATTACGGTTAAATTGTTACCATTCCTTTCCTATGTTCTCAGTTAAAATTCAAGCTGTATCAGTAGTCGATCGGTAAAATCTTTGCCTTATTTATTGGCCATTTCTTTATTTACGTTTTCAGTGAGTTTCATGGCCTCCCATAAAGCAACAGCGACCACAATGGCAACGAGAACGTTAATAACCAGTTGTTTTAATAAGGAAAACAAAAGCTCTACACGTGCATCACTCATTTCAGTATATTTCTCTGACGTCTACTGTTCGACGTGAAACGTTCTTATGCAACGTTTAACGGAGGGCGTAAAACCACGACAACCAATCGTTGTCGTCTACTTTGAACGTTGGTGCCATCTTGAGAGAATTCTTCCAAGAAAATTCGCCTACAATTGACATATTGAGTGAGGCTTAATAGACGCGATCAAAGAGAAAGCAAATTCCCTTTTTGGGTGGAGTGGGGCGTTTTCACTGCCGCAGTTCAGTTCCCTATACTCAACCTGGGTAGGAGACCATGGCCTGGGGCATTGGGTGTAAGCCGATGCATAACATCTGCGGGGGAGAATTTCCTAAAAAGGAATGAGGGGAATGGGAAAGGGAGAAATGAATTCCCCCCTTCCTTCCTCCATTTTTTTCTCGCTCTCACTCCTACTTAATTTCGCTCAATAGGCTAATTTAGCAACAGAACAGGAACGTCAGTTGACGACAGGAAAGCGCGCGGAAAGGACTAAACGCTACTTCCGGTGCCCAATTTGCCGCTCTGCGATTGGTCAAGCCAGTTGTTTAATTTGCGCGCGCCGTCGTCAACTGACGTTCCCGATTAGGATACGAATGGTCCGGTTTCGAACTTGAGTTGTGATCTTCCGTCCATGTTTTTTAAAAGAAGCGTTTCTAATAAAATAGAAGCACTTTCAATAAAAGGTCAAAAATTTTCTAAGTGTCTTAAAAATGGCAGCGACAGTTTACGAAAGGGAAATTTGGACGGCTGTACGGTTGCGTATTTTGGAAATCGATTAATCATAGGGAACAGATCAGGAGCGCACTAGCATCAGTTTGAGTAGTCATTGTCATTGCTCTTTTTCTTACCCCGATTCAGGCAGACGCAGACGACTATGGGCAAAGCAGTTTTTCTAAATATTGGTTTCGTTGTCGTGGTTATAAAAGCGGTCACAAGTGAGTTATCTTTAAATTTTCTACAATTGCTGTTAGTACTCTCGGTTTTTAGTTAAAATGAGCTCCTGGTTAAAAAGACTCTTGTTTAGTGAATATTGGAGGCTTATAAATTTATTACCTTTTTACTGGCACTTAGTTGTAGTTATCGCCGTGTAAAAACCCTTCGAATAGGCAAATCTATCCTGTAGTATCATTATTGATATTTTCGGCTTTTAGAATTTTTCAAACAGCGTAGTCGGTCAACTCTCTCATAGCAACCATTTCTCGTGGGCGAAAATTTCCCGTAAGCAACCGCTTTATAAATAACCGTTTTGTTTCAGTCAAATACTGTGTTAAAAACTCTCTCGTAGGCGACCACTTCTCATATATTTTTAGCGACTGCGACCACTTTTGACGCCAGCAATTCAGTATATTCTTTTGTGTTCTGTTTTTGGTAAGCGACCAACCGGCATGATCACATTGCTAGAATGTCAAAAAGTTCATTTTTTAATAGCGCTAACCAAGCTTGTAACAAATTTTAGCAGGCTTACAAAAAGGATAGCTGTATATACGATCTGTAGGTTAAAAAAAGGATTTTTTACTCGATGCTGCAAAATATTATATATAACGTTTCTACAGTTGCTGAAGCAAGCTCTATTTGATGCCAAACATTATTGCCACTTAATTTGCCTTATTTTATAGCTTGTAAGGTAATAACTTATTAAATGTAATTACGTTAATATCATAGGTGACGAATTACTCCTTAATTTTGGCGCGAAATTTCAGCGTAAATTTGTAATTTCCACATGTGAAATTACAAAATTGCCATGGCAACCTGCCGTAAGTCTCCGTTTCAAGATGGTGACGAAGTTTTAAAATGTCATGAATGAAGACGTCAGGGCATAAAAAGACGCTTTAGAAAACCTGCACACGCGAAAGAGTACATCAAGAAGGATTCTTAGAGGTATGTTGTCGAAAAATTCTGAAAACTTAAGCCAAATTTCAGCTCTAAACGTTTGAGAGAGGGGAGTTCACGATCGATCGATACGATCCACGATAAACAAGTAAAAAATCCTCTGATCGATTGCTAACGAAATTCGTCACCCATGATATTAATAGGTAATCAAATGGTATACTCGTGAAATTAGGGAATAATTTCACTTGCGTTTTATCCAAATCCAAGTAATTTCCCTCGCCTAAAGGCTCGGGAAATTATGAGGATTTGGACAAAACGCGCGTGACATTATTCCCTAATTTCACTCTTCACCATTTGATTACACAAACTAATTAGATAAGTTCGAGCTCCTTTTCTTGACTTTTCCCGTAGACGACCACCTCCTGTAAGCGATCACTTTGTCGTGCACCAAGGGTGGTCGATTACGAGAGAGTTGACTACTTTTGTATCATCTTGTGCATGGAGTTTAAATATTTTAGGAGATAAAATTATTGCCTCATTAATACACGCTCATGATTCCCTTATCAACCAATAGACAATAGCATATTTAAAGGAATGACATATAACTGCCCGTTTCAAACGTTGTGCCACTGCCATGAATTCGACTTTGGCCCAGCGGTAGCAACCCTCGTTTTCCATGCCTATTTGCAATAACTTTGTCATAGAAAATTGCCAAAAGAAAGACAACTGAAGGAAAAATGGAATTGAAAGCAGCCAAATAGGAATTAATTAAGCATACTTTTAACCACTGTAAGTTGCATTCATTTGCAATCGCGTACGCGAATCTTTTTTCGTTACAGATGACACCCATTGAGCAATAATTTTTGCCTATTCTTTCATTTTTTGGCCTAGTCTTAGTCAGTAATTTAAGGCTATTTCGTCCACGCATATCCGTGAATTCTCTACTATTTTATTTCTTTCCAAACAGCTATGCTGCGGGCCGCGCCGTTGCCTGGAAACTTGCGATTGTAGGTTGGGACAATTCTACCGTCATATCAATCTATGGTATTGTTCGCATCTTCTAAACAAACTGGTTATGAAAAATTAGCCGACAAGTCCACACGATCTAGTGGGTTTCAAGGTGCAACGCGATTTTGATATAATAAGCCAAGTGATGTCGAAATAACATAATTATTTTCCTTTATTCTAGCCGGATTTGCAGCCGAAGTTTGTCCCAGCCCTCCTGTTGTATACGCCTCCGAGGGTAGCAACGTTACTATCTGCTGGGAGATAGTACCACAAGCAATTTCCCCCAGGTTAATGCTCATCACAATAATGGCCTTATCAGGACCTGGGTATACGACGATGGAAGACGTTGCGGCCGCAGATAAGAACGGCACACACTTAACGACGTACGAACATCATAACAAAATATACGTTGGCAGGGCTACCGTGACAGCTGATCTACAGTCGAAAATTTTGTATCTAAGCTTGGTAAATTACACCAGCGAGATGGAGAATATGTATTGCGTAAGGTATAAGATAACTGGCCTCAATATTGTTAGAAATTGTCGCTCTCATGCCGTTTTCCTCCGAAATACTGGTAAGCATATATGCTTTCATGATTATTTTCTTTAATCCTGAGTTAATGTGAAAATTGGTCCATAGTGCCCCATACGCCGCGTTTATTTTGTGGATAAACGAGACATCAGCAAAATCTCCCATTGCTGAGTGGGCTTCATGGAGAGTAGTGGACAGCCTGCGTAGCAAGCGTTTCCGATCGAGTTGTTGCGCGGAAACTAAAGCGAGAGCAAAAAAAGGGGGAAGGAGGAGAGGGAGGGGAAAGAGGAAACCTTTTTCTCCCTCCCCTCTCTTTTCATTCCCTGTTTTTGCTCTTGTCCCGACTTTCTCGACGAGCTCGCTCGGAACCGCTCGCTACGCAGGCCAGAAGAGAAGTACACACAGTCAAAAAGCAATTTTTAGATAAAACTAGGAGTAATTGGAGCTTAGGAGAGGCGTACAGGTAGCAGTTGAGGGGGGGAGGGTGGTTGCTATATAGATAAATATGATTATGGCATATGTTGAACGTAAGGGTTGCGTACAGCGAAACCTCTATTTAAACTGTCTCTTCGGATAATTTTCTCTGTTATTTTTAAGAGCATCCAATCATCAACTTGTTGACAAAATGAATTAAATTGAATTTACTGTTTTAAAAGCTTTCACATCTGAATTCAAACTTCGCACTAACCTTGTCAAAGCCTTCAATGGAATGTGTGTGCGGCTCACGTCAATAACTTTTCCAGCAATTTGGTCGAGCGTGTTGATTTCAGTGACTCGAGAGTGGTGCTACTAATACTGTGGGCTGGTTTATAAGTTTTCCTAATAATTAACATAGAGTTAAAGTGTTCGTTTGTCCGGTGCCACAAATGTCACAAGTCATGATCAAATGGCGCCGCCAAGCTTCACATCTCGGTAGATTTACTTTGTAACACAACGGCCGCCGAGCTACACAACTCGATAATTTACTTCACATCTAGGTAGATTTACTTTGTGGCACAACGGCCGCCGAGCTACACAACTCGATAGGATTTACTTTGTGACACAACGCCCCGCGAGCTACACAACTCGATAAATTTACTCAGTCACATCTCGGTAGATTTACTTTGTGGCACAACGGCCGCCGTCAACTAAACCCAGTTTGATGCATGCACCAGGAGTCGCAGACATTTTCCAAAGACAGCGACGAATCATATGAAGGCCTAATGCAAAGTAAAATTTAACAGCAAACTTCTGAAAGATGGAGGCTTTGGACGATTCAGCAATAACAGATCGATGTACGATTTACGAAGATTCAGAAGATGAACGCTTTACGAAGACAGACTATCAGACCTCAGCAAACCTTTGAAAGTTGAACGCAAGTTCGTCAAAGTGAGGCAAAACGTAACCAAGTGCCTCAAAGCGAGGCAAATGTGTGTCGACGACAACGAACATGCAAACTCGAAAAAACCTCCTTATAAATTGCACAGGACACCCAACACAAATTAGGGGTTGCGTTCTCGTACCTCGAACGCAAAACCCTCAGACTTATTATTTTAGTTCTATACATTTTAGGGTGCAAGCAAAAGCACTACCAGGAACTTTTTTGAACGGTCACACACCAGCATTTCGGATCCTTATGTTACAACTTTTTTTCCTGTATCCACTATTAAAGCAGTAGATGAAATTGTTGATTTCGATCTCTTTTAAAGCCTCTTAAAAAAGACTTTAAACAATATTTCTTTTTTAGTTAGCGTGTGGTGGACGTACAGACGGAGGGATGGGCCGACGATTTTGTCCCAACCAAAATTTCTTGGATGCATAGATAATCAAATTTCATTACCCATGGCTCACCACTGTGCGTGCTTCGCCCGCTCGAAAGCTCCTACTAAATTCTCCTTTAAAAGTTTTTAAGGCTGACACAGAGCTGAAAACCGCCATTATGGATCACAGGTTTAGCATTCCATCCAGCAAGAAATTTGAAGCAAGCTGCTACGAAAGAGCGTTTAACAAAAGGAATGCTCGACCAGTGGCAGTTGCTCCAAAAACTTTGTTGAACTGTCTTACTGTTTTTTTTGTTGTTGTTGTTGTTTTTTTTTTTTGTTTTGTTTTGTTTTCAATTTTGGGATGACAAACATTATTAACTCTATTGATTCCAATGGTATTTCTTTCCAACAAGAAAGACAAGGAATATATTAAATTGTTTAAAAACAATTGAAAAGTGAGATTCTTTTGCAGGTAATGAATACGTGACAAAAGCACCCAGTACGGTTACTATGACAACTGAGGCTGAAACAACAGTAAAGGCAAATACGACAAATGCGACGTCAACTGCAGCAAGCACAACTGTAAAAAGAGGGGCAACCGAAGGTAATTGCAGCTTAAAACATGTAAAACGAAAGAAAGTCTGGATTATAGATCGTTTTTACATGACGTCACCGCCGCCATATTGGTGTACAAAATAGGGAAACGTCTACCGATCCCTGTGGAAATTGAACTTCGATATTAAATGCGGTCTGCACTAGCGAACCATTTTCCCCGGTTTGTGTGACCGAATTTCCCAAGGTGAAATTGCCTCGATGAAATTTCCATGTATACGTAAAAAAGAACAAAAGAATCACCCATGACATAAAAACCAAAGCGGCTCAACCAATCACGCGAAAGTAACAAGTACCAAGCAACAGGAATCACGGGTTGTTTACGTGCTGAGGTCGTCTTCGCGCCAAATCCTTTGCGAGACAACGCGAAACAGAACTCAAAGTTCAAAAGCTCAGCAGGATGAAAAAATTAATTTTCTTCACTCAGCAGGATGATTTTTAGCGCTGCTGTGAATGATTTTACGTTTAATAAATTCAAAAGCACATTATATTGAAACACTCCCAAGTTTTCTTTACATCGTTGTTCCAGAATTCTTTCCTTATGAAGTCTTTACAACTATTTTAGTAAACCCTTTGACTTCAGAGCGAGAATTTAGGCTAGAAATTGCTTTTCTTTTAAGCGCAGATGAGGTCAACGCCTTGGTCTTAGTCTCAAAATCGCTCTTTCCAATCTTAATTGATGTGGCAGTTTTATTAAAAGGGTAAAATGGTCGAAATCTTTTACGATTTCTGTCAGCCTTCAATGTTTACAACGACGTTTACCTCCAAACCGGGCTCAAGTTTTTTCTACCCCTTGGGCAATTTATCGCTGTGTAGCCGCAAACATGAAAGTGATCAAAACCCAGGGCGAACTCAACCCGGACTACTTCCCCATGGTGAGCCTTGATGAAGACGTCTAGTGTGACCGTACCTATCGTACCGAGAAATGTGCATATATAGCCACTGATCACGTGAGTGAAAAACGATCTAGCTAAACACTTACTGATACAGTTTGTGAAACTTGATAGAGGGCTTGAGGTCAGTACAGCCAGGAAGGCGATAGAAAGTCATGGATACCGTATTCGTGTTGAAAAAAATGTTATTGAACTCGTGATTAGCGGACTAAATTCTTATTTGATCGATTCCCGCATTTTACAAACTGTAGAAAGTAGCCTAAAATAGATGATTTAATAATTAACTGACTGTATTAGTTTGTTTATACTGAGCCGAATAGACTAATTTTGATTTATTAAGGTGTTTCGATACAGTTTTTCAGAGGCCATACCGATATTTTTCAATCGCCTTAAAAGGGATTTTTTTCCTTGTCCGATCGCTATAAGATTTTCACCAGTAATTGGCTATGGATTGAAATTTGTGAAAATATAGTTTTAAGTAAAATCGACATTACTATGACAACAATAAACAAAAAACTTTGAAATTGTTAAAAACCGAATTTTGTGTGATCTAGATCTGCTACTGAAAATCCAATACTAGGAACTTAAAGTTTGGTGTTTAGCAAACAATCTCCGTAAGAAGTAAAAAATTCTGTATGTTTGAATTCGAACAAAACGAAAATATATTTCAAACCTTAAATTTTCAATAGCTGTGATAGATTATTTAATAAAGGCGTTATAAATGGCTCACATTATTCTTAAGTAGCGTCAGAATGCTGCTTCATATCATATTTTGATGCTGAGAAATTTTGGTGTACGTTCGTTCTTGCGATTTTGAAAACTAACCCGTTTTCTCACCACCTGTATAAGTGCAACTTCATTCAGAATTTGGACTTTTAGCGCTTTCTTGAATATCTCCAAAACGACTCGAACGAATTTTTTTAAAATCTCTTCATATAATCTTTATAATGTATATAAAAATGTCTGAAACTTTCATTAAGATTGATTCACTGCAACACCTTGAAATTTCAAGGCAAACCTATCCTACGAATCGGTCAAAAATCTGCGTTACAACATTCACTGTTTTGACGTTATGCTACTTTTTCCAAATTGATGCGGACAATACATGCATCCATGACTAGTACATTGCAGTGTGAGTATTGTCAATGTTTTACATTCAAAAGATGCGATAAATTCAAACTAAAATGTACTAGTCATGGTAGGTATGTATTGTCCGCATTAATTTGGAAAAATTAGCATAACGTCAAAACAGTGAATAGCACGGATTTTTGACCGGTTCGTAGGGTAGGTTTGTCTTAAAATTTCAAGGTGTTGAATTGAATCAATCTTAATGAAAATTTCAGACATTTTTATATTCATTATGATGATTATGTGGAGAGATTTTAAAAAAATTCGTTCGAGTCGTTTCGGAGATATTCAAGAAAGCGCTAAAAGTCCAAATTCTGAATGAAGTTACTCTTATACAGGTGGTGAGAAAACGGGTTAGTTTTCAAGTTCGCAAGAACGAAAGTACACCAAAATTTCCTAGCATCAAAATATGATATGAAGCAGCATTCTGACGCTACTTAAGAATAATATGAGTCATTTATAACGTTTTTGTTATATAATCTATCACGGCTATTGAAAATTTAAGGTTTGAAATATATTTTCGTTTTAGTCGAATTCAAACATACAGAATTTTTTACTTCTTACTGAGATTATTTGCTAAACAGCAAACTTTAAGTTCCTATAGTGTTGGATTTTCAGTAGCTGGTCTAGATCACACAAAATTCGGCTTTTAACAATTTCAAAGTTTTTTGTTTATTGTTGTCATAGTAATATCGATTTTACTTAAAACTACATTTTCACAATTTTCAATCCATAGCCAGTTACTGGTGAAAATTTTATAGCGATCGGACAAGGAAAAAAACACTTTTAAGGCGATTGAAAAATATCGGTATGGCCTCTGAAAAACTGTATCGAAACACCTTAAAAATAGTCACACTTGGCTCCAAGGTTTGGGGGAATAAAACAAAACAAAACCTAATTATTCATAGCTGAACGTCAAGATGATTCCTGTTGTTTTATTCCTCAAGCCTCGCAGCCAAGTACTGAATTTTAATATATCGAAATTGGTCTAAGTGAATTAATCGCAGCAAATTAAGGAGAAAATGTTTGGCTTTTTTATGCAATATAAAACGTGGGGATATATTTAGCAATTCGCAAGATCAACTCACCGTTACTATCATCGTTTTATCATTAGCACGTGCTTCCCCTGAAACTAACTACAAAGTTGCAATTATCATCATGGGCTGTTTACTAGGAGCTGTGACCTTCCTTGCTCTGTTTGTCTTTGGGTTGTACTGTCGGATAAGAAAGAAGCCACAGACATCTCAAGGTTCGAGCGCTGAAATGAAACAACGGAAGGGGCTGCTGGAAGAGAAAGCATAATATCAAGATGGCAAAAGAACATTATACTGAAGGATATTAAAGCGAAGAGTAAAAAAATAACTGATATACCCTCTCTGGAGTTTTAATAATGTTTAATTTATAGTTTTAAGTAATTTAAATTCTTTTAAGATATTTTTTTCGTTCCTTTTTACAATATTGTAGACGATTTTCAAGTAAAGTAGCCTTCGAGGAAGTGCTCCATTTATCGCGAGAAGCCAGGCGCAAGTTGCGGGCGAAAAGAGACGCTCTTTCTCGAGCGTTCTAGCAAGACATGCAGTGTTTCATCCGGTATCCACACACCCAGAAGAGGGTTGAAAAACCATGTCCGATCGAGTATCATCCTCTGCGTTAAGCGGACACCTCTCAAGATTAGACATTAGAGAGGTTTTCTCGGGTGTCCACTTAATAAAGGTTTCATTCGTTGTGCAGATATAAGAGTCAGAGCATAGTGGGAGAATAATCTCCATTTTATCCTATCGTGATAATTAAGTGTTATTATATATCAAATCAGTGTTGATCCAATCCCAGTTAACTTTATATCGGAGGAAGAGTAGCGTGAAGAATGCTTTTATGGAAAATGTTTCCCAAGTTATTTAGATAGCAAATCAGTGACGTGAAAGAACTGTTCACTTTTAGTCTCAATCTTCAACCTGATTTCTACGGCAGTCCGGATTACTTTCCTCCTAAAATATGGTTCCCAAAAACGGTATTTTCCCCGTAATACTGATTGCATTGAGCGAGAATAGCTTTGAGCTGTAGAGCCCGGCTTGCTATAAAGCTTATCTTTAGATCTCGGAGGCCTGGTATTTTTGTGAAATTCAGTTCCTGTGCGATGTGCATTTCAGTTTTCAGTTGACCTTCGTTTGTTTACCTGAACTACGAAAAAATCAAAGTTTTTCATAATGGTCCCAGGTCTTTGAATTTTTTTCTTTTATATATATCTATTAGCTATTTATTGTTATTGTATAATCTTTAATATCTAATTGTTAACGATATGCATGTATTTTGTCACTTGATTTTCGTTTTATAATTTTAGTTTGAGGGCCACTTGTTATTCAGTTGAAGCACTGTCCCGTGTTACCCTCGTTAAATAAAGTTGATTATTATTATTATTATTAATTGTGCTAATTATGTTTCTTGTTTTGCAGTATCTGTATAATTTGCTTGTAGGTGGACCAAGTATAGATTTATAGTATTTAAAAGAAAGATTTTATAGCAATATTTTATATTACGTATTCTCGTTTAGGTTTGACTTTATAGAGTAGTAAAAGTATAGAGCTGTCGTATGAAGTTTACTTGCTTAGAACCATGCAAGAGAATAACCTGTATATTGCTGACATTTTTGAGGGAGCGAAAGCTTCAAAAGCTGCTTGTTTATGTTCAAAATGCCGTGGCCGCCATCTTTACGGGGAGTTTTAGCAACGACGACGACACTATTAAAACCTAATTTCGCGTTTGTTTTTTTTGTTGTTGTTGTTTTTGTTTTTTTTTTTTTTTCTCAATAAACTTTTCGGGATTATTTCAGCTCGGTTAAAACGTCAAATGCAAGTAAATCTCGTGGAATTGAATTCTTAGGAACCAAACCCAGGATAGGAGAAAGAAAAATTCGACTTGGTGTTTACCCCCTCCTTAAAAGTTCCCGTGAGGAAATTTCACGTTCTGGTCATGCAGTGACGGCAATTGTTATTGTTTTTTTGACGTTTCTCGTTGCCGTTACCGCAAACCAAGAGACTGAGGGCTCGCAAGATTGGCTTACAGTATAAAATACGGCACTTCGTGCCTCGGTCGCCCTTCGGGCTACGTGCCGTGCGCCAACCAGGATATGGCTTGCGGTTATTGATTTTCAAAATGGCGAACAATAAAGTCGATCTGGCCGGTCAGATAAGAAGCGAAGAAATCGTTTACAGTAGATTCATAAAGGCCCCATTGGGCTAATTGATTGTGCTAAGCGACAGGTATAGACATTTTGCAAGGCGAGACTTTAAATAAGTAATTCATTTATTCATACGAAACTCCTCTGGACCCTGTGGATTGGGGAGAGTCGAAGCATCGACCCTTGGAGTAGGCGTT
Organism: Porites divaricata; assembly: GCA_038088405.1. Classification (NCBI taxonomy): domain Eukaryota; kingdom Metazoa; phylum Cnidaria; class Anthozoa; order Scleractinia; family Poritidae; genus Porites; species Porites divaricata. The sequence continues at coordinate 19,659,759 of JBBMOI010000010.1, read as the reverse complement.
AGGGCGAAAGAAACCGCCTCCCCCTACCTCTTTGACTCGCCCCGACAGCCCAACTCCTAGCCTGGGCCACAGATGGAACTAAACATCTGGTTGCAGTTTTCCTTTGTTTCTACTATTAAAAGTCTGTTCACTCTTTTAACTCGTACTGTTTTTAAATAGAGGGTAGCATGAAATTAAAGGATGTTTTTCTAAACCTTTTTGACACCTTGATTTTCGGTAAAGTAACAAAATTTAAAATCGATGGAACGTACTGTATCTTTTGTTCTCCGCGTCTTCACAACACTTCATACCGGATATCCATTGTTAATTATTACATCGCTGATGTAATAACGCTGCACGAGTAAATTACTTAACAGAGAAAAGAAAGGTTAGAGATTATCAAAATCAACATGAACAAAGGGCTTTATCTAGGAACATTTGTTTATTGTTATGCATTCGATTTCTATGAAATTTTCTGACTAAATACAGTAAACTCTGGCCCGTCAGGGTTAGCGTCCCTAGTAGCGACAGAGTCCATAACTGAGCCGCAGTTTAATTCTGTCAATATTTAACGTCTATGATTTCTTTTTACTAAGGATATATATTCTCGGAAACTAGCTGCTGTCCATATCACCGGGAGTCAGATAACCGGCGAACGAGTTCGCAAAGTAAAAAAGGATTGTAGAAATGCCAAATTAAACTTGGATGGTCAAAGGATTCTGTAATAGAAAAAAGAATCTACAGGGAAAACCACACGGCGAACTAAAAATACTTGTATTTTTTTTAGAAAATCAAAATTTTTAAACTGGCCATCTTCAGTTGGTCTTAATTTACGGTTTTCCCTCGTTTAACGAGAGTCATGTAAAAATGCTCTTTCCTTTCTTTGCCATAAATAACAAGAAAACGAAACCTTTCTTTTTTGCTCAGTGTGAATTTGTAAATAGAGCAGAAAACACTGAATTAAGCCCTGCCGGACAAAGACACCTGTTTTAAAAGCCAAATAAAAACACTTTTTCTCCTAACTGAAATGAAAAAAAAAATGACATATGTACTTGATCGCGCTGTACAAATGATCACTATAAACCTTTCTATTGTCAACAAAACCCGGTTAATCTTTGCACTGCGTTTCAAGAGAATTTTTTAAGTTCATTTATGTTCGTACTTGCACTGACTAGTTCCGGTGAAATTATTTGTTGGGGGTATTAGACATATTTGCATAATGTCGACGACATTTATTCCTTGCTTGTAGTGGTAATTAAGTGTCAACAGACTACTATTTCTGAGACACTCTGAGCTGTTTTTCACCCTAGGGAAGCGTTAAGGAGCTGTAAATAATTTAAAGAAAACCTTCTGAAACAATACGCTTCCGTTGTTATTTAGGTGACCACAATATTGTGTCTTTCCGCAAGCATTTTTGAAGCAATGTTATCGTACGTACTAATGTGCAAGAATCGTGGACAAACAGCAATATTTTGACGCCAATTTGACATTAGATCAAGGAAAGGAACACGAATTTTCGCCTATTGAAACGTGAATTGGCAAATCTGCAAATCAATTGATTGTCTGAGCAGGTGGAAACGTTCATGACAAGCGATGGAGGCGTACCCGCTCTCACCGCGCAACAACGCCGAGCTGCGTTGTGAAGATGTGATTGAGGTATTTGAGATAGTGCGGTCCAAGCTAGGGAACCATAAACAGCCTGTAGAACAAGCCAGGTTATTTGCGAAGATGCTTGGTCCTTCGGGCAATACAGTAAACCATTTCATCTCCAAGATTTCTTGCCTTAAAAACAAGCGGGTTGAACTATCATTTTTTCATGAAATTAAAACGACAACAGAAACCTTGATAAGTAAACAAGATAGCACAAGACATTCAGCTGGTCTGGACGACCATGGAGCCTCAAAAGAAAGTAGTTTAATCTGTGGGAAAAAAGTTTGTCTGTCACACTTGCTCGATCTTGTTATTGTATTGATGGCCGCCTCGGGAAATTTTACTACAGCACTAAGCGAAGCAAGCGCGGAGCACAAAACCGACGAAGCTGATTGTGAAAATACCGCGAACCTGTTCAAGGCGTTTTCCTTAAGGTTATGGAGAAGGGGAGTTAAGGGTGCTGATCTGTTAAGAGAAAAAACGAAAACAACAGTTTCTGAATGTGACGCTGAAGAAAACTGCAAGAATGATGCTGTTGCCACGTGTGACAGTATCTATGAAAACAAAGCAGAAAATGAAAGTCGACAATGTGGAAGCCAGCAGGTAGCATCGAAATCGTTCACTGGTAAAGAGGTGAGTGGAAAAAACAATAATTTAACGGAGAAGAGATCTTTAAGGAGTTTACCCTCATTTCTGGGGACGGAAAACTTTGCGGAAAGAAATAAAGAGATTACTGGAGACAACAATTCAGCCCGAGCCTCGCAGCCTGCGCAGAAGAAACAGAGAAGAATGCTCCCACAATTGAAAGAATCTTTTATAGGGAAATCTACAGAGGAAAGGGAGGGTTTGACGGTTTCAGTCAAGAAATTGCAAATCGAAACCGAAACTCTCAGGAACGAAGCGCAAGCTCTGAAGTCTAAATTAGAGGTACTGATAAAGGATAACAGAGATGTAAAAGATTCTTTAGCAAGAGAGAAAAAGGAAAGAGAGAATGCAATGCAGAAATGTAAAGAACTTCAGCGAAAATTAGATGAGCATGATAAAGGATCTCGAGAGCGTGTGTTTTTGCTCAATTCTCGATTAGAGCGACTGCAACATGCCAAGCTGGCAGCTGACCAAGGCTGCCTAAAGTTCAGTCTCAGACAAGAACGTTTTGAGGTGTACGAAGAGCAAGCGACGCTACTGTGCAAGAAGTCAATAGAGATTGTGAAAAAAGAATTGGAAGAAAGACGCGGTTTGTATGCTGTTGAACAGCGCACATTAGATGACTTTCCTTCAACTGGCGATGGATTAACAATGTACGAAGCACATAGAGAACTTCAAAACTACATTGTGGAGCTCATTAAGAGATACAGAGCTGACTTAAAGCTACTTACAGGAACAAGAGACGAAGAAGATTCTGAAGAATTCATACGTGACTTTTATGGAAAAGAATCCAACGGTTACCTTGCTACCATAGAAGAAAGGCAAGATTCAGTGTCGAACTACCTTACTAGGGATATCGAGCGTTACAATATCGCGTTTGGCATGCCGTTAGAACCAGCAGAGTCATGCTATACTATGAATAATCATGAAATAATGAACGACGTAGAAAGTGAAAAAAATTTCACATCGCATAAACGCCAAGATAGGGAGAAACCTGTGAAGCTAAGAAGAAGACCCAGTCATAGTTCAAAAACAGCTATTGATGAGCACAGGGATCAATACTTGTGTCAAAAACAAGAAAGAGATAATCTTGACTTGGATGAGGCAAAATCCTTGAAGGATTTTCCCTCACGCAGCGGATCTATGGTCTCGAAAGTTAAACAAAATCCGAAACGTAGCAACTCCCTTGATACAATGGACAAAAGTAGACACCATGTTCAGCGGTCATGTAGCTCGATAGTTGCGTTAATGAGATCTAGTCAACGGTCAAGCAACATGGCATCGGGCGTGAGGAAAAACTACATTGAGTGTTCTGCGTGCAAGAAAAACAAAGAACAAAGAAAGAGAATAAAAAAATCCCCATCCAGTACTAGTTGCAAGAGCAGTGATCGGATGTCTGATATTTATTATGTCTAAATTTTCATGTCGTTGAGACCGATAAATTTTGAAAGTTTCCAAAAAACGAGTTCTTTGACTATCTGCACACATACATTTTACAAAAATGTACATTTAGATTTACCCCATTCATATATTTAAGCAAACCAAGGTTATCAAAGTAAAATTTAGCAACAGAGACCTGAATGATTGGCTTCGACTTGCGCTGTACAAACTTGTGTGTGTACAAACTTGTGGTTTAAAATTGTAGTGGAAATAGAGATATAAAATATATATTTAAACCACTTTTAACTTGTAAAGAGAGTTTATACATACTTGTCCTCGCGGTTTTTATTTCCATTTAGTATAATTACATCGATGACTATCGAAAATAGAGCGCTGTGATTGGCTAGGAGCTTCGCTCTATCCCGCTATAATCACCGAGCAGTGATTATAGCATTGAAGGCTAGCAGTTTTCAAAATGGCAGCCAGATTTTTTGATGTTTCGGGGTCGGAAATTGATCAATAATTTTATTTTCTCGAATAATCATCAATGTAATTATACTAAAACAATTAGTCGCCTCAGGCGACGTGAATATTGGCGAATAGTCACCTCGACTTCGTCTCGGTGACTATTCGCCGATATTCACGTCGCCTGAGGCGACTAATTGTTAAATATACGCGCGCTTGACAAACTCTGGCTAAGACTTCACACTGATCCCAGGCCCCATGAAAACCACGCCCTGTTCCGTTTAGGTCAAAAGGAGTGTCCTCCGGCCCTGAGCTTAAAAGTTCTAATCTCCACTGCTTGTCCTGGGTCTTTGCGAAACAGATGCCGCCAAAAACATCAGTCACCGTTCTTCTCCAGTTGTGTAGGAGCTGCTCGTAAGGTCTCTCCTAATTGGTCACTGGAAACAATGACATGTCATTCTTCCCATTGTTTTAGTATTGTTTGGGGTCAGGGAAACGCACCATTGGTGACTTCTCTTCCGAGCAGCTGCTACATGAAGCTTCTTCTCCCGTGGCCTATGCCGATGCTATGGCTACCACACGTATCCGGATACTTTCGAAACCGGAGATTTTTTCTGCGTTGTAACTTTCCGTCCACACGTCCGTTCAGGCAATAAAAACGCAGGTTTTCTAAAGCGGTCCCCAGGGTGGAGTTATTTAAAAAAAGCTGGCTTATCGTTTTCTTCACACGGACGGACGAAAACAGGAGGTTTTTTTATACGATGATGTCATACATCATATGGCCCATGCCCTGTAAGGGATGATACCGTCTTTCCACTCTTTTGGCATTTTCGTGTGGATGGCCAAAACGATTCGAATACGATGCGAATGCATGGACGTGTATTTTTTTGAAAACGGAGAATAAAATCTCCGTTTAAAATATCCAGATAAGTCTGGACGAGGTCGAGCCTGAGTGGACTATGCCAAGAAATCATAATGGGGCGGAGAGGGAGTCTAGGGGCGTTGGCCGGGATATGGTTAAGAAACTATGTGGACTAAGCGGAAATAGTTTCCGTTGAACTGGTTTAATTCCAGTAGACTCGCTTTCATGATTAAGTGCACCAAAGCGAGGAGTGGTCAACAAATGACCCTAGATGGATTTGTGATGTGGAGGGACTTTGATTTGATTTAATTGTCCTATTAATTTCAATGACGAACATACCATAGAAACAGCTGAAGACTTCTACACAAACGGGTCCTTCGAAGGAAATTGTGAAATGCAGATAAAGCGACCGCTTGATCATCGTGTTTGTTGTAACAGGAAAGAGGAGATTGAATTGGCATTGCGGCCCTGACAAGCGATTGACACGAAGTGTGAGTGTCCTTGCAACCGTAAAATCGACTGTGCATGTGTAGACGTTTTTCTGTTTGAAAAAGGAAAGGAGGAAGCAAAGGACATACAGAAAAAAGCCTTTTCTTCCTGCACTTTACATTGGACAGTTGATAACTATTCTTTGAAATTGAGTTGAATAGTGGCTGAATATTCGCAGCGAGGTAATATTCCTGAAGCCACTATCCACCGAGATTGAAAGGATCTCAGCAAAATCAGTAAGGAAACCACTGAAGTATAATTTGATTGACGGTTCAAATCATAAGTGGAAAATCTTCTTTTTACCGTCTAGTTTTATCTTTGGGACTGTAAAACGAAAATATGTGAAATTCCCATTTTACATCCTTAATGTGCTTTCGGAAAAACTCACGAAATAAACACCAAAACCTTTCACGCTTCGTCCGAAAAATGGAAACCTGTCCGAACTTTTAGTTCTTTTTTAAAGGCATCTTGTTATTTCAATAATTAGGTAGGGCCAGCAAAAAACAGATTAAGTGTTACCATCATTGCCTAGATTGCCTATACTGAAATTGGTCATCTCTCTATATAAGTACTTTTTGTTTCTTTTGTTCCATTTCCTTTTTTACTGTAGCGTAAATGTAACGATTTGTTAGTTGTAGCATAATTATATAATGATATGAAGTATATGAAATAATTCATTTAATTATATAATGTTGTGTCCTTTTTCCGTCGATGTAATTGTCAATACATGCCTGAGTAGAGTAAAAAGAAAAAGAGTTTTGAACATTAGAAGGTTCTTTAATTGATGAGAAATGCCGTGTTTGGCGTCATAAACTCAGACAGGATCTCAAATCACAGGTCTACAGCATGACCCTGCTGGTTGATCTTAAAAAGCCTCGAATTGGCAACATTAGAGCCAGTGAAGCAGCGACACTCGGCTCAACAGAGCAGATCTTTTCCATTTGAGCTCACTAAAGGGCTACACTTTAGACACACATGACATGTCTATAGGCTTGGAGCTCGAGGGAAAGAATGCCATTGGACTATCAGCGCGTTGTTAGGGAACTTATTAAGCAACAGCGTTTTTGAGCGACGGACGTCAACCGGAAGTGGACCGGAAGTCAACCGTCAACCGGAAGTGAAAAGAAATATAGCAATACAAAATTGTTAGCGTCAAAGCATATAAAAAAGGAAGAAGGCCTCACTTCCGGTTGACGTACTTAGCTCAAAAACTTTTGCTTAAGTTCCCTTTTAAGATCCGACGATGGCGACGGCAACGAGAACGTCAAAATAGCAATAGATCTAGTAGGCAAAACAACAACTTTGCACGTGCATCACGCTTTTTTGGCCATTTCGTTGCCGTCACTGCACGACTACGACGTGAAATGCCTAAATTCACGTTTTACGGAGAACGTAATGCACCTGTCAATGTAATCCCCGAGGGGGTGGGTGGTGAGTGCTAAGGGGTGGTGATTTGATCAAGAAGTGAATATTTTGGTCAATTTCCCCGAGGGTGGGAAGAGTACATTTGTTAATTGTAGCTAAAATCATCACCATCTTAACTCGCAGTTAGTCCTTCTATTTCAAGACCACTGAAACAAGCCTGTGAGTGGGGATACTCTCAAATGTCATCCGTCTCTTCGCCCCACTCCTCCCCTGAACTAGCAGCCTGTTGGGGTTAGATGTGGTCAGCGGAAGAGAAGGATGACGTTTCAGACAACATTTAAAGGCAGCCGGTGCCGTCACTTATGTCCAGAAATGCATGCAATGGCGAAACTCGCCAATGCGTGCATTTCTGGACATATCTCGGTGCCGCCCCTTACGACTTTTTCCTCAGGGGTAGGGGGAGGGGCGTATGTATGTTAGGATATAAGGAGACAGTAAAGGGGCGATCAACTATACATGATTGTATTTCAAATATCTTTTGCTTATAAAGTTTCAATTCTAAGTCAAAGCGAAACATACATATACTATAATTACATGAAAAGATACAATTACACAGCATACAGCAAAAATTTAAAATTTAGTTTATTACATAGAGTCAGATAAAGAGTACAAATTTGTTGTGGAAAATAAGACAACATTAAGGCCTGAGAAAAATGTGATTACAGACACCGTAACAGTAACCATTTATTTACAGGCAGTTATTTACAAGCACCATTATGTCTAATCAAAGAATTACTTAATTTTACAAGGTGCTGGATTGCCAGCTTGTCAGTATATTTCATGTATTTGCACCATTATTTAACAATTAATGAATGAGGCTCAGTATCTTACGAAGAATTATCGGGAGATTGAGGAGGATGTTATCCGTCGAGGCCGTAAGCCAAGGCGGATAACACCCTCCAAGATCTCCATAATTCTTCATATGATACGAAAGTCGAATTCAATAATTGTTTTATTATTCATTCAAAATAATTCCTAGTTAAAAAAACATGATGGCTAAAACATGCTTACCTCCATCGATCCATCGATGTTAAGTTCATCTTCGATAGTGCACGTGTTGGGTTGTTCAGCTCCCCAAATATTCTCCATATAGCAGATGTCGCCCTTCGAGTTGTCTTCTTGCTGTTCTTGCCATGTTTTTAGCTATTTTTTCGCCAAGTTCTTACTCTTGAAACGAGTGAAATGACCGCCATTTTTCAAGTTCACAACCAAAACAACTCAACCCCGTCCCCAGGTCTTCTCGATTAACGGTGCATTAACCTGCAAGAACGCTGAATTTTTGACGTCATTTCCTCGCTAAACACAAAATTCTTCAAAATGTCGTCATCAGTAACTGGTTATGGTGAATTAAACTTGAATGTGCTTTTAGCCAATTAGAATCGGGGAAATATTTTGAATGAATAATTCAATTCAATTTTTATTCACACTTTTATAAAATATTTACATTATAGTATAGTAAGGTGAAAAAGAGAAGAAGAAACTATACCTTAAATCTGGAGTGCAACGAAGTCCGTGATCAGTTTTTAGGAAACCTTGATCAGTCCCATACATTTTCTATAATTCGACAGTATCAAAAATATAGAAATTGTATGGAAAAATCGAGGTTTTCTAAAAACTGATAACGGACTTCTTCGCACTCCAGATTTAAGTTATAGTTTGTTTGAACTCCTAAGTTACTCTTTTCAAAGAGAAAGCATCAAATATATGAATTCAGGAAGAATTAGCTGGCTTTGAATTCCAATACATGATACAACTATGGACGTGAACTCCGATCCTCTATTCAAGAAAAGCTTGTTTAAGTCGTATCTGGTCTCATGCACATCGCAGGGGGTAGGGTCCTGAAGCAATGCTTGTTTGAACCCGTGAATATGTTTTTACACTCTTCTTCTCTTTTACCCACTTCTGCATAAAATAGAACATATAATTCTGTTTCGTTATAAAACTTAACGATAAAAAGTCAAGACGTTTCGACCTCTCCGAGGCCATTTTCAAGTGCGAGTAAAATATGAAATTAGCATAAATATATTAAAATGGTAAAAACGGTAAAAACAGGAAAAATCGTCAGGAACCCTAAAATGCGATAAAATATGTAAATAAGTAAAAATAAGTAACAAAATATTCTAAGGAAACAATTAAAAAGTAATTAAAACCGACCTAAACAAATAATTTTGCGCGGATGGAATCGCATTGTTTAGAGTTGGTTTCAGTTCTTTGATAAAAAACATTTCAAAAATAAGGCAATCAAACTTGCTCTGACACTTTTTTAAAATTTTAAAAAACTGCGCAATGTCAACTGGGGCTATATGTTGTTGTTTCACCTTTTTTAATAGAATTGTACTGTGCTTGGAGCATATTACACTTTTATTTGATATTAAGGGAAACATTCTGTATAAGTCAAAAGTTCATCATTTTCGGCTTTAAATTGATGTTTTTTGTTTGTTTGTTTACTTTTCAATGATTGTTCACTTGATTTTTTGATTGAGAAAAACAGGTGAATATTTAACTACATGTATTATGGTGATGAGAGATTGCTTGGTTTTCGCTAGTTTTGCTTTATCCATGGCCAAGAATATTAAGGACCCGAATTTCCAAATTGACTAGGGTCAAGGAATGCAGCCTGGCTGTATCTCCCAGGGTCTCCCTCAAACTGAGCTCTGACAACTTTTAGGTACCTTTCAAGTCCGAGCTTTTCATCAATTTTGTGTTTAGTAGTATAATAAACATAAATTGGTAGCCTGTTAATGAAAACCACCAGAGTCACTTGGTCATTGTCTGGATTTTCAGCCTTGATCTTATAGCTATTGGGGTTGAACAGGACAGAGATTATCCAATCATTTTCGGGTGGTTTGTTATGGAAAACGACTGAACAGTCATAGTCCCAAGTGGAATCTGTGGGAACACGACTTAAACAGTGTACATTACTTTTGTTATCAAGCTCATGTGTGAGATATCGTTTGGTATATAATTTGCTGTTTCCCTCTTTAAGTTTAAACTTGATTTGTATCAACCCGTATCCAGTATTCCAAAAATCTAAATACCATGGCCTCAAATCAGAATCGTACTCTGTAGCATTATGTAATAATTCTGCCAATTCAACTAACACTACCTTATCATCGAGGTTATACATGCAAGCTTCGGGCCAATCATTTATATCATTTAACTTATTGATAATGAAATCAAATACTTTACTGAAAAGCTGATCGAATTGGAGTCGACTATTGGCAACCTTTACCTCCTCGTAAATTAACTTATCTAAATCTTCTTGGATATCAAGTTGTAGACCGTAGCCCAGGTTAGTGGCAGCTTCTTTCAGGGCGTTAGCTTTTTTGAAGAATTTGTAGAGCTTACGAATCCACTCTTTTCGTCCGTCTTGGTTTTCATCGCGGTCCTGTCTCCCTTCCTTGTGACACAGGAGACTCGTGTATGCAAAGTGAGACAGAGAACCAGCAAGGGCGTAGTTTTTTATGCCCTCCATGAATCGCTGAACCTTGCCCGGGTTAGTAGTGCAGTATGCTCGCATCATAGCTTTAAGCAGCGATGAAGCTTCCAGAACCTCACCAAATTCTACACCGAACAGATCCAGAAGACTGTCGTCAACTCTGTCCTCTTTGTACTGTTCCATGAAATCTCGCACTTCGGTTCGATTATAGAGGTTGTCCTTCCCGCACACTTTTTCTTCCGAAAGTTTCTTAACCATTCTTTCGTACCTCCGAAGAGAATATCGGATAGCCTCTAGTTTACCAGCCATTCCACACATTTTACTCTCATGCTGAACAACACGTTTCAGGTCAGCAATGTCATTTTGTATGTGGGAGTCGTCGATGGATTTCTCTAAACTCTCTGTTCAAATAATTGGCCAATTCGTCAAACGGGTTTGGTGTCAAGTAGGTTGTAATAATGGAGGTGATGCCGCTGAAAATACTGAACATCGGTCCACATGCCCCCATGAAAGTGTTGAAAGTTTTAAGTGCTCTACCGATGTCCGAAAACTGGATTCTTTTAGCCTCGTTTAGCTTTTGCACTGTGACTTTTACAACTTTGCGAAATAATTCGGCTGTACCTTCGGCGATTTCCAGAGACGCATGCACCATGTCATCAGTGATGCTCAGGTAAATTAAGGCATGGGCCCCCAATGATTCAGTAAAAAATTGATGGGGGGTGGTCTATCTCTGAGCACGTAAGCAGTATAAAGATGAGACTTTGCCAGATACATACATGTGTGGTTTCTGTCAATTAGGTGATGTTCAATTATGCAAATGTTGTCACGTGACCCCACACGGCCAGAAAACAATAAAAAGTCTTTAAACAAAAATGGCAACACTTTTTGTTGTGAGTTATTAAACTGGACTGGTTTAGAACAATGTGTAAAGCAAGCATCTACAAGACTGTGCTTGGCCTTTTTAGAATTTTTTACTGTTTTAGAAAATAAACGGCTTTTTCAACTAGACCCAGTCCCCCAATGCAATTGTATCCCATCTTAACGCCTTCGATTTTAAATATCTAAAAAACGCCAAGCACAGAAGTGATACATTAAACGGCATTAACATTATATAACCGGTAAAACAATTGAAGACACGCGAAAAAGTGTTGCCGTTTAAAGAACAAGCTTTTTCAGCCGATGGAGGTCCCGTGACCTAATTTGCATAATTTTAAAGCACAAAATTGACACAAACTAAAAATGTGGTTAGCTGGCAAAGTTTTATATCTCTTCACCTAAAGCTCTTAGATATAGACCACCCCCTCACTTTTGAAGAGAGCAAATTAAGGCAAGTGGAGGCCCATGCCTTAATTTACCTGAGTGTCATATATTGGTGGCGTGAAATCATTTGGTCCTGGTTTTTCAGTTGGCATTGACCTTAGGGAGCCTGATTCTTGGAGTAATTTCGTCAGGGCCGCTGGACAAACAGACACGGGTTGGACTTCAGATCCTTTTTCCTTACAAAGGGGAGTGTTTTCACTATCTTCCTCGTAAGACTCGTTAAGGAATGTGGGCTGATCAATGATGATGGTCGTGTCAACAACCAAAGACTGAAAGCAGATTTCATGATCGGATTCGCATTTTACAAAGCTCACATCATTCTGCTGGATTTTTCTGTTGAGGGACTTTGTGCAGGAGTCTCCTTGTCCAAACCGAGAGGTCAAGGCGTTTGGACTCGTTTTGGATGCTACTTGTAATGTGAAGGGCCAGCTCTCCTCCCATGTAAAATCATCACAATGGGTAAACGAGACGGCAGAGTTGCTGCCATTGCCACTGCTTGTGCCTTGTACAAATGGCAAAAACAGAAAATTTATCAGGAAGAACGACTCAGAGAAAACGAACATGCTCGAAAGACTCATCGTGCGTTCTCTTCTAGCTCTGCTTTCTCAGAGAACTGTCTGGTTCCCTCCGCTAGACAAAGTTTCTACTCTCTCCATTACAATGTCGTAAGGTTTTTGGAACATCGACTCAGTGATCTAATTTGTTGCCCAAACAAGGGGGCGACAGAAGCGACGGGGCGTGGATCTCCATGATTATTTTACATTGTGGTAATGTTATTGGAGCGTGGATTTTTATGATTATTTTACATTGTGGTAATGTCATTGGAGCGGGACCCTTCAATGTTATTTTAACATGAAGTCTTCTTTTTTCATGGATCAATGTAATGTCATTCAAAGAAAACCGCTTAGAGAAGTCTTTAAAAAACGTGAAATTCAAAAATAAATATGCTTATATCAAGCAAGCCTTTAATTTGCTTTGCAAGACAGGTAGTGATGAGCCACGTTATAGTTATTTCATACTCGATCCTGCAGACCATGTCAGATCTTCATGACCCGGCCTAGTTATCATCTCGAAAGCTAGACAGTACCTCACAAAACATCTTGAGACATTTTGGTTTGAATAAAGAGGGAGAATTTAATAATTTCAGACAGCAAACATAACAAAAGGGTCTTAATGGCGTGGTAGTTTTGACGGTTAACAGTTAAATTTATTATCGTTTCTCACCTTACCTACCAATTTAAGTATGTCTTCAGGCTAGGAAATAAGAAAGTTGTGAGATATGCCAAGTATGATTAATAATCGTTCCTGACCATACTTCCAATTTCAACATGTTTAGAAGCTAGGAATAAGAAAGTTGTGAGATGTGCCAAGTACGATTAATAATCGTTCCTGACCATCCTTCCATCCTTCCATCTTCAACATGTCTACAGGTTAGGAATAAGAAAGAGGTGAGATATGCTAAGTACGATTAATAATCGTTTCTCACCTTATCTACCAATTTGAGTATGTCTACAGGCTAGAAATAAGAAAGTGGTGAGATATGTCAAGTACGATTGATTAATAATCATTCGTGACCATCCTTCAACTTTTAACATGTGTACAGATTAGGAATAAAAAAGAGGTGGGATGTGCCAAGTACGATTAATAATTGTTTCTCACCTTAACTACCAATTTGAGTATGTCTACAGGCTAGGAATAAGAAAGTGGTGAGATATGCAAAGTACGATTATTAATCGTTCCTGACCATCCTTCCAATTTCAACATGTCTACAGGCTAGCAATAAAAAAGTGGTGAAAAGTGCCAAGTTCGTTCCTGACCATCCTTCCAATTTCAACATGTCTACAGGCTAGGAATAAGAAAGTGGTGAGATGTGCGAAGTACGATTAATAATCGTTCCTAACCATCCTTCCAGTTTCAACATGTCTACAGGTTAGGAATAAGAAAGAGGTGAGATGTGCCAAGTACGATTAATAATCGTTCCTGACCATCCTTCCAATTTCAACATGTCTACAAGCTAGGAATAAGAAAGTGGTGAGAAGTGCTAAGTACGATTAATAATCGTTCCTGACCATCCTTTCAATTTCAACATGACTACAAGCTAGGAATAAGAAAGAGGTGAGATGTGCCAAGTACGATTAATAATCGTTTCTCATCTTACCTACCAATTTGAGTATGTCTACAGGCCAGGAATAAGAAAGTGGTGAGATATGCCAAGCACAATCGATTAATAATCGTTCCTGACCATCCTTCCAATTTCAACATGTCTACAAGCTAGGATTAAGAAAGAGGTGAGATGCGCCAAGTACGATTAATAATCGTTCCTGACCATCTTTCTCCTTTCAACATGTCTACAAGCTTGGAATAAGAAAGAGGTGAGATATGCCAAGTACGATTAATAATCGTTCCTGACCATCCTTCCAAATTCAACATGACTACAAGCTAGGAATAAGAAAGAGGTGAGATGTGCCAAGTACGATTAATAATCGTTTCTCACCTTACCTACCAATTTGAGTATGTCTACAGGCTAGGAATAAGAAAGTGGTGAGATGTGCCAAGTACGATTAATAATCGTTCCTGACCATCCTTCCAATTTCAACATGTCTACAAGCTAGGAATAAGAAAGTTGTGAGATGTGCCAAGTACGATTAATAATCGTTCCTGACCATCCTTCCAATTTCAACATGTGTACAGGTTAAGAATAAGAAAGAGGTGAGATGTGCCAAGTACGATTAATAATCGTTTCTCACCTTACCTACCAATTTGAGTATGTCTACAGGCTAGGAATAAGAAAGTGGTGAGATGTGCCAAGTACGATTAATAATCGTTCCTGACCATCCTTCCAATTTCAACATGTCTACAAGCTAGGAATAAGAAAGTTGTGAGATGTGCCAAGTACGATTAATAATCGTTCCTGACCATCCTTCCAATTTCAACATGTCTACAAGCTAGGAATAAGAAAGAGAGATGTGCCAAGTACGATTAATAATCGGTCTTGACAATCTCAACCAATTTCAACCAGTTTTGACAGGATATGGATGGGAAAGTGCTGAGATGTGCCAAGTACGATTAATAATCATTCCAGTCAATCGCAACCAATTGCAGCCTATCTGCATGCTAGGGTTAAGAAGCAATTCAGAATAGCCAAGTCTGATTAATAATCGTTCTTGACAATCTCGGCCAATTCCAACCTGTTTACAGGCTAGAGATAAGAAAGTATTGAGATGTGCCAAGTACGATTAATAATTAATCGGTCTTGACAATCTCAACCAATTTCAACCAGTCTTGACAGGCTAGGGATGGGAAAGTGCTGAGATGTGCCAAGTACGATTAATAATCGTTCTAGTCAATCTCAACCAGTTGCAGCCTATCTGCATGCTAGGGTCAAGAAGCAATTCAGAAGTGTCAAGTGTGATTAATAATCGTTCTTGAAAATCTCGGCCAATTCCAACCTGTTTACAGGCTAGGGATAAGAAAGTATTGAGATGTGCTAAGTACGATTAATACTCGTTCCACTCAATCTCAACCAATTCTAACCTTTCTACAGGCTAGGGGTTAGAACGTATTGAGATGTGCAAAGTACAATTAATGCCCTTTTTTGACAATCTCAACCAGTTCCAACTTTTCTGCAGGCTAGGGATAAGAAAGCATTGAGATTTGCCAAGTACGATTAATAATCAGTTTTGGCAATCTCAACCAATTCAAACCTGTCTGCAGGTTTAAGTGATAAGAACGTATTGATATGTGCCAAGTACGATTATTAATCGTTGTTCGGTCAATGTCAGCCAATTCCAAGATATGTGTAGGCTACGATTAATAATCGTTCCATACAGTCTCACTATTAATAATCGTTATTGACAATCTCAACTAATTCCAACCTGTTTACAGGCTAGGGGTAGGAAAGTATTGAGATGTGCCAAGTACGATTAATAATCGTTCCAGACAATCTCAACCACTTCAATTCTAACCTTTCTACAGCCTAGGGGTTAGAACGTATTGAGATGTGCAATGTAAGATTAATGACTGTTCTTGTGTTTTCTTGTCAATCTCTAACAATTCCGGCCTGTCTGTAGCCTAGGAGTAAAAAAAGTATTGAGATGTGCAGAGTACGATTAATGCCCTTTCTTGACAATCTCAACTAGTTACAACTTTTCTGTAGGCTAGGGATAAGGAAGCATTGAGATAACAATGGGATTAGTAATAGTGTTTTTTTTTTTTTCAATCTCAACCAATTCCAACCTATTTGCAGGCTAGGGATAAGAAAGTATTAAGACGTGCCAAGCACTATTAATAATCGGTCTTGAGAATCTCAACCAATTCCAACCAGTATTTACAGGCTAGGAATGGGAAAGTGCTCAATCTCAACCAATTCCAACCTTTCTGCAGGCTATGGGTAATAGCATATTAATTGACATGTGCAATTTACGATTAATAACTGTTCTTGTCTGTTCTTGGCAATCCCTAACAATTCCGACCTGTCTATATCCTAGGAATATGTGCAAAGTACGATTAATGCCCTTTTTGACAATCTCACCCAGTCCCAATTTTTTTGCAGGCTAGGGATAAGAAAGCATTGAGATTTGAAGAATGCGATTAATAATAGTTTTTTTTTTCAATCTCAACCAATTCCAACCTGTTTTCAGGCTAGGGATAAGAGAGTATTGAGATGTGCCAAGTACGATTTATAATCGTTCCAGACAATCTCAACCAATTCCAACCTTTCTGCAGGCTAGGGGTAAGAACATATTGACATGTGCAATTTACGATTAATAACTGTTTTTTTTTTTTTTTTTCGATCCCTAACAATTCCGACCTGTCTGTAGCCTAGGGATAAAAAGAGTATTGAGATGTGCAAATTAAGATTAATAATCGTTTTGACCATCTCAGACAATTTCAACCTGTATACAGGGGTAAGGGTAAGAAATTGACAATTGTTCTTAATAATCACTACCAATTCAGACCTGTTTGCAGGCTAGAGATATGAAAGTATATTGCTTTTTCGAATACTATTCATGAGCGATTTTCGCAATACTTGCCCGCGGGGGGCACTTCCTTATAAGAGGCTAATGGGGATGTCCCGCTGGATGGGGTCGCATTTTCACGACAGGACTGACTATAATGGGGTTGCATTTTGAAAAGAGTTATTAGAGTGGGGTCGGACATTTTCGGTTTTTTTGGGGTAGAGAGTTGTTCATATTTACGGTTAGCAAACGTACCAGGAAATTTGTACAGTAGGTGAAAAGTAAAGTGTTCTTCATTCAATTTATTAAAAAATGAGCCAATTCATTTTTTGACTGTACCTATTTAAAGGATTGATAAGGTAGATACATAAATAGAAAGTGACTAAGCTGGGATCGCAAAAATTACATATTTGCCCAAGAGTGAATAATATGGGGTCTACAATTGGCCAGAGAATAGACTATAATGGGGTAGGGGCTCTGAGAGGCCAGCGGCACATACCCGGCAAAAATTAACCCAAGTAAACCCCCGGGAATACTTGTCACTTCTAAATTTCTGCAACTTTTAGATTGCGTGAAGTGAACATCTCGTAGGAAGCGACTGTGAAGACGAATATTGGTTAAATACGCTGTAGAAATCAGCGATTTGCTTGTGTTTTCTTCCAGAGACTTCCAATTCTCGGGGAAAAACAGTTTTACTCCGTTATTGTACTTTGTTTGTAATCACTTTCAGTCGGTGCAAGATTGCTGCTGTGTTCTATACTGATACATGTCTGCTTCAGTCATAAAAGCACTGAAGGTAAGACCCATGGTTTGCCGAAAATTTTGATTTCAATATCCAATCAGTGCAACTTGAACCTGACGAGTTACTGCGACGAGTTTTTTTATTACTTGATTGGTTATTCAGTGGCAGCGTGGCCAAGTAGTCTGGGAGCAGTATATAGCTTCAGTTTCCTCTTGCCCCGTTGTTCGCGCGAAGTCTGGGAAAGAGCAGGTGAGACTCTCGGTGACGTCACAGCTCATGCACGGTAGAGTCCAGGATTGACCGAGTCGAGAACGCAATGGGACTGGGCTGGTCTCATCCTCGGAGACCCAGGGGCGGTCAGTTTGGTCAAGAAAATTTTCAAGAACGGGTAAGAGCAGGGCGAGCCCCTGGAATGCTACTCTTATCAAACTAGTTCCACGACTTATTCGAATGCTTGTCTGTGTTTTGGGCACAAGAAATATTTTTGTGCCCAATCAGAGACCAGCATCTATCGCGCTGCGTTCGTGATCTTCTTATAGAAAGGAGTTGACCTGCAAACTTGAATGTCCCCTCTACGCCCGTGGTAAATTGTCTCCCTTATTAGTCTTGCTCCTGCAGGATCGAGCTTTCTTCGAGAAGAGCTTTCAGTGAAAATGAGCCCCCAAAGTTTACTCTATCAGTTTCAATCGAACCTCTTGTGTCATGGAGGAGAAGAACTTAATATCAATTTTACAAACATTAAAGGACGAAAACAATTATCCTTCACTTGCTTGACAAGTATGTCGAGCAGGCGTAAACAACCTGCACTCTGGTGTTTACGAATTTACCTTCGATCAGTCCACAGTCTAATTTCTTCAATTGGTGCATTTTTTTTTTCGTTTTGTTTTGTTTTGCTAATATGCTAAATTATGGGGTAACCCCATACATTTTTTATGCATGCATATTTCTTCTCTATGCCTATCTCTATTTGTCTGAAATAGTATGAAATTGCGGCATGCATAATATATCTATGACTTTTTTATACGGAAATTTTAACAATTATAGAATTTTTTGGGTTTTGGGCCCATTTCACTGAAAACTCCTCATGTCTACAAGAAAGCTCTCCTACAAGAGCCACACATGTACGGCCAGCAGTCGAGTTTGCAAGTAAACTTCGTTGTATAAGAAGATCACGAAAGCAGCGCGATAGATGATGGCCTCTTATTGTTTGTGCTCAATCACAGACAAGCATTCTAATGAGTAGTGGAACTGGTTCGTTAAGAGTAGCATCCCAGGGGCTGTCTCACCCGTTCTTGAAAACTTTCGCCGCCATTTTCCCTGACCGAAGTGACACCCCCCCCCGCCCCCCCCCCCCCCTGTGTCTCCGAAGATGGGCTGCTCTGGGAGTTAGTCTCTCGTGTAGCAGGTAGCCATCATGTAGGCTCGAATTTCGCGGGAAGGCTATTTTCGTTTTCTTTGCACATTTTTTTTTCTGTTAAATTTTAGTTTTTGTCTTTGACACAAGTGTGTAAAGTTTGGGTTAACACATGACTCTTTCTGTCTTTTGGTTGGAGGGGACAGGAAGATAGCGCGGCTTTTGACGTCATCCCGACTTTCGCGCCTTTCTCGCACGAGAAACTTGCCACGCAGGCTCATTGCTCTGAACTCGCGCGTGCGACAACATTCGAGAAAACCACGAGGAGAAAGTTGGCTCGCGGGCTGCTACCAGTGTTTTTGGTCAAAGTGAGACTTCTTATTCTGTGCCACTTCATATTACTTCACACGGTTTTGTCGGATGAATGGTCCAAGTCTGCCCTCCTAATTAAAAGGGTTTATAGCGGTTACTTAACGAAGAGCTCCCCAAATTTACAAACCGCGTAACCGCAAATCAAGTAAAATCGAATACAGCATGGCCACGTAAACCTTTTTCTAAGGGGCGCAATGTCACAAATTTTGACATTACTTGTGTTAAAGACATAATTATTTCTATTGAAATCAGAATCAAAAAAAGTTGGGGCAGCCGTTTCAAGGCAACGAGAATTTGCTCTGCATAAACGCACTGAACCAATGAGTAATTATATGATCCTCTTGTAACTCTTATTTAACAAGTAAAAGAAAGCCGTCTCGGATCAGTTTTCGTTTAAGTGCGGTGCCTTTTTCAAGTGCTAATATCTCGGTAATTTAAAGGATAGCTCAATTTGTTCGAAAAAGAAACAAGTTACACAAGAAAACCTACAAAACACCAATCACACGCGTCAGAACTAATCGAATTTCATCCCGGTAATTAAAAGTCGTTGATTACATATCTGCGTATTGCTTGAGACGTAATTAAATTATTCAAATTTGTTGTTTTCATAAAAGGGTTCGATTGTTGTGGTAACTTAATGATAGCCTGCTTTGTACGCCGATTAAGACCCCGGCAAAACTTGCAGTCAACACTTTGCCGATATTTCAATCGGATCTTCATGGTCAACTAAATTACACAGCAGCCCGCGCGTGGCAGGTGCCGACCGGTGTTGCTACCAAATAAGGCAAACTAGTATTATCAGGTGGTGTTTCAAGTGGCGCTGTAAACGATTCATCAATTATCTCATTGATAGATAGTCTAATGCGACTAATTCCTTCATAATCCCAACCTCGCACTCTTTTCCGCTATCCCTATTAGTAAAGTAATACTTTTCTGTCGACACCAACAAAGCGACCCGACAGCGGTGGTTCTGTGTGTTGCTATGATAGCTTCCCAGCGTGATTTGTGTGACCCCGTGTTAAGAACTCGTGTGTTACTTACGCAAACAAAGCCGTTTATTAAATTATTGACCGGGTGGTTAGTTCTCACTGAGTCGCCCCCAAACAAATTAGCAGCTCTTTAGTTGCTAGACATTTGACACTATTCACGAGCAACGCGATGCAGCGTAATTAAAACAAGAAAAAATGGCGAGAGAGACAAATCTCATGCCTTCGGGGTCGAAAAATTCAGTCTACTGGTCATCCTTTTGGGATAAAGGGATTTAGCAAATGAAACTTTTCATTTGGAACTTAATTAAAAATTGATATTCTGAGAACTGTTTTCCAAGTGGAGTAGATTTCTCAGGTAAATGTTCCTTCATAGTAAAGTACATTTGTACGAGCAATACAAACGCTTTACAAGTAAGTAAACGAAGCCGAGTGTTCTTTCGCTCTGAGTCTTAACGCCGCGATACTTGATGTTCTCCTGTCAGACTCCACTGGTGAGGCGCTTCTTGGTGGCGCAAGGGGAGGAGAAGAACTACGAGATGTGATGCTGGGCGAAAATTTAAACACAGGCGTCTTGTACCCTGCTGAAGACGCAGCAGCGGCCGCTAAAAGCGAGCCGCTTAAGACAGAGGGGTAGTATTCGGAATGGTGAGTGTAGAAGGGTGAGTACAAGTGGCCCAAACTTGCTGACTGGGGACAAGCCGGATGTAAGGGAAGGCGAAGCGTCGGGAACGATGGCGTAGGATGAGGCAGACCCGGGGTGTATCCATCCCAGTCATGATCATGTGTCTTGCTGCTTAACTCTGAAGTATAAGCGGATAAAGGCGGTGGCACTAGGCCGTTGTTTAAACCGAGCGGAGCGTGTAAGCGGACGCCTTGCGCCTTCTCGCGTTTTCTCCACTTGGCTCGTCTGTTTTGAAACCAAACCTGTAAAAAATTCACACGACAATTACCAAATTTTAGTGCAAAAAAAAAAAAAAAAAAAAACGCCACCCCTGGAAGCTTAGTTGACTGGACCGAAAATTTCCACTTTTTTTGCTGCGTTGTAAACGTTTTTCTTTACTGCTATTAAACCAGAAACCATCCAAAGTCAACATCAATTTTGCATAACTACTGTGAAATCTATGAATGTGAAACATAATAAATTGCCAATATAGAAAGGGCACTTAGTTTTTATTGCACTTAAAGTAAAACAAAACTCTTTCATTTGATTGAGTAGGAGCAACTTGTCTCGGCGTTTTAGATACATTTTAATACTAATTCGTTCGCAGCAAGGGGCTTATAAATCAACAAACCGCCTCAGTGCCGCGCTATAAACATGACTAAACTGATTAGAGCCTGGCGATGATTTCCCCTGACAAATCCTGCCGCAAAAGTTTTAGGCACTGAAAAAATCATCAACGCAATTACAAAGATAATTGCCAGAGGCAATCGATTTCAAGTACTGGCCAAAATAACAGTGGCGATTAATTTCCTAGCAGTAATAGTTTTATGATGGCTCGCTTATCGTGATCGATCACCGACAGATGCCTCTCATTTGAGGAGGATAATTCGTTTCCACTTCTTATCTTTTCCAATAAAGTGGTTTTCATCCGCAGCTAAATTGGACTATTTAATTACCCGCCGGCCAAATCAGCTCCTAAACGTTTCCCGTGATATCTGTTCAAAAATATTGCCTATCGCATGGAATAGTAATCTATAAGGATATTAAACGTTTAAAATTGTTACCTGAACTCGAGCTTCAGTAAGATCAATTTTCATAGCCAGTGCTTCCCTCGTGAAAACATCTGGATAATGAGTCTTCGAGAATGCTCTCTCCAGTTCTTCTAGCTGATAGCTTGTGAACGTCGTGCGATATCTGCGCTGTTTCCTTTTTCCCGACGAACACTTGCTATCTTCTCCGTCTTCATCCCCGCTTTTCTCTTTTTCTTCTCCGTTCTCGACTGCGTCCTCTGCACTTGTTAAACTCGACTCCAAATCGTCTTCTGTAAAGAAGAAAGAAGTTCTAAATAAATTGTGGTCTGCTGTTTATAACGAAGAGAAAAGGGTGAATATTAGATTAAGAAAATTAAGGTGATTTGTGTTTAATGCTTGTATGACAATTAGAACTAATCTTCCACACCATAAAGAAATCGAAGTGGGTGAATCTTATTCACTACTAAATAAAAGAAATTCAGGGAGCGTTAACATTGGTTTTACCTCTTTTTGTAGCAATTAGTCCACAAAAGTAGTTTTCAAGTTTGATGAAAAATAAATTCAGAGGCACTCAAAATATTGATATACAGCCCGCCTTGGTTAACAGAGGGGAATACGCCACCAGCACAAACAACAAAAACTGTGGCATTAAAAAAAATGCACTCCCGCCCTGTTCACTTCCCAGTTCATAAATTTCTGATGCGGGAAATAGAAGAGACTTTCGAGGTAACGAAGCGTTTTAACAAGAAATCGTAAAACTATAGCGTACCTCTCTCGCTCTTCTTTGTGCTTTGACCCAAGGGTGTTTGGTCGATGACTTGGTCAGGTTTTGTCCTTTGCTTATTGTCATCGTCTCGGCTTAGCCCAAGCAGACCATCGATGCTGTATGAAGAAGGGATGGATTTGGCAGACATTTTCTGTGCTGGCGGGCTGAGTCGGTTCCGTGAATGGAATCTGCCAAATCGTGTAAGTGCGTTAATAAAGCAACGCGCGCACCGGCCAACCGCACGTGAACAGCTATTGGTGTAAAACCAATGAAATACTTAGCCGATAATAAAATTAATAAAACTGCGAAAGTTCATTAGGGCCCATCATGATACCCCAGCACATCTTCTTTACATTTGCAATTAGTTTAATCTCATTTGATCAAATAGCCGAAAACAACGAAAAGAAAAATGACAGGTCCTTCATAACAACCGTGTGCCAAAATACAGAATTTCCATTTCCATGCATTTTATAATGCCAAGAGTTTGCCAACGTCACGAGCAATTCCACGGCACTCAACATACAAGGTTAAGTGAGTTAAAGAACCATGTTGACTCACCGCTGTTGAAGATGTTTGTTCGCGATCGTCTCCTTTCACAAACCACTTAAAAAGATCTTGACGATGCGCCAGCGAACCCTTTCTTTTCGCGGCGAATCATCCACGGGGTCAAGATCACAATAAAGGTGGTCTCTTTACCCCGCGAAAACAGTTTATGTACTTGTGTTCCGTCGTGGCAACATTGTGCCAGCGAGAAACTGTGCACTGTAGATTCTATGACACGCTTTCAAGCGTAATCTCCAAATATTCTGTCCTAATAAACAAGAATTAAAACCGCATTCAACTGTAAATAGGTTTAACAGCTGAAATCTGCAGCTGCCCGAAACAATAACCCGGTAAGAAGGAAATATTGAAAAACTTGCACCCTTCTCAACGTTTTGATTGGGTTAATTAATCACCATTTGTCCCCGTAATTAATTAATTAATACCGTTTATCTAGAGTCGATACAACCGTGACTGGGAGCCAATGAAATCGCGTGTCCATTCAGGCGTTTGAGGGGCGCCGCTGACGGGAATTACACATTATCGCATAGGTGATATTAGTTGTTTACTCAATGCCACAATTCTAAGCGCCGCAAGAGCTATTATCATAATAATAAAATGTCTTTTTATCACCAACTCATTCCAATTTAATTAAACTAATAAGCTCACAAAATCATCGCGGCCACAAACAAAACCACTCTCTCGCGATTTTGAGTGGCTAAAATTCCGCGGGAACTCCGATACAGCGTTTTGATTTAAGGGTTGTATTTGAGTCGCTTGAAAGAGCTCTTTCACGAGCGCTTTTTCAGCAATTAGTTTGTTGTTCCCGAGAACATAAACAAGGAGGAAAGAGCAAACACAGGAACAATGTGCTAGTGAATATTAATGGTATAATTGTGTGAAAGGAATCGGAATCAACAGTGATAATGTAATAACTGTATTTTGCCAAGCCAAGCGTTCGCGCGAAATTAATCGAGTTTATAAATAAATCATAGTACAGGAGGAGTTCTTTTTCCTTTAAAAAGCCACCGAAAAGGCTCTTATTACTAAAATAATCACTTATTATCGCCAAATGTACGAAAATTGACGAGGTTATAATAAGCACAACAAGCCCGATGCAAATGAGAATAACGTCAATTCGAGAGAAAAAACTGAATTTGTCAGTTTTGAATTGATAAGTAGCTCAGAAAGGTAGAAATTTAGGATTACTTAATCCTGTTAGTGTCAGTGTGAAACAAAATTACGCCCTCTTTTATTTTCGGCTTTAATTGCGATGGTATCTAGCTGTATTTAACAGATAACGAAAACCTAGTTCCACTCACGATTTTGCTGTTACCGATTGATATTTTGTCTTCAAGACTGTGAACGGAGAGGAAGTTCACATAAATGATATGTCGGAGTGTTTGTCTTCTCTCAAGTGTAAAATAACAACTTCCAAACAAACACTTCACTTGTGAGTTTTTCAATATCCGCTACAAACACAAGAGTAAAGTTTCTGAACTCGGCCGACGATTGCCCTCAGAGACGCACGAAAATAAACACAAGTCAAATCTGAAGGATGGTTAAAATTTACTGATAAAATTCGCTACTTTACAATTTGATACATCGTTTTCTCAGTAATAATTGCTTAAGAAGGCAATAAAACAGAGCTGCGATTTACGAAAACTAAAACCGCAAGTTACAAAAAAATGATACTGCTAAGAGAATTCAGTCGCTGGCAAGATATGGAAAACTACTGTAGATCTCTAAAACGAAAACGGCCAAATATTTATCCTCGATGCTTCAACCCTTTCTTTGAGGCTAATGGAGATAAAAAATCCAGTCCAAGTATATTCACTATTAAGTGAAAAAGTTCTCCTATGTGCCTTTAAAAAGAACATAAGATTAACGTGCAAAGCACGTACAATGTGCTATTCAAAAGTCGCCGACACAGGCTTGTGTTACTGGAGGCTCCAACATCACTGATATTAAAACACTACCGAGTAATTCCTTTCACAAACAATTCCGAGATTCAAAACCATTGAGGCATTCCAGCCGCACATAAGAAGTCGCCAGGCGATTCAAGTTCGTCAATTGCAGCCCTTTCCACGTTCCGGTTGACGAAAATTAAACCACTTTTAATTAAAAGAAGCGTTGCTCGGTCCAAGCAGAGCCGGCAATAACTTGTCAGTCAATCTGTCGGGGGGCGGGACTTAAGGGTAAGCGATTTGTTCTATGAGTCTGTTGAGATGACACACTCCCTCGCTCGCTCGCTCGCTCGCTCACGTTCACATTTTCTAGGGCGTTTGGTTATCTCTCACACGCGCGCTATCTCGCTCGCTCACGTTCACATTTTATCGCGTTTGGTTAGTTCTCTTCTCGCAAGCGTATCTCTCATTCGCTCTCTCACTCACTCTATTTGGTAAGTACAAGTCTCTGTCAGTTTTTTTTGTCGACAGCTCATGAGGGTAACAGAAGAGCTTTATAACTTGAATCCACCAGGTGGGAGGTTGTCTTTGGCCTGGAACTCGAACTGTCCATCTATTTCTGTAGGGTTTAGTTCCTCTTCACCGTTGTCACCCTGACCAAAAACCAAACAAGAATTACTCAGCAACAAAGAAAATCATCACAAGAATGTAAAATGACTTTCAAAAGAAAATAAAAAGCGGATATGACGATAAGTTTCGCTACAGAAAATCATTACACAGGTATATTACACCATTTCCTCACAATGGTTCAGCCAACGTCACAATTTAGTAGATTTTCAAAAGTTAATTCAATAAAAATACTACAGGACAGATAGTACCTAGCAAAACTACCTTTGACGAGATGGCCACACTATAGGAATTGGTCCACAGACTTGATAGCTAGAAAGACACTGCGAGCCGGCTATTCAAACGAAGTCTACTGAAGCCAGCCTGCCCCTTGTGACAGTGTCTGCTTGTATGTAGTATATTGTACGTAAATAAATGGTTTTGTAGTGTGTGCTACAGGCATTTTTAACACTGTCGGTTTAGAGTACACAATATTAGATACTAGAGAAGCAAAAGTGAAAAAATGACTTAGAACGCGTTTTGTTAACATCTTCAGGATCTCTATTCAAAATAACCGACCCTATGTTTCCAAAACTCACTCCAGCAGATATAGTTACCAATTCTGACGATTGCAACACCGAGACATGCTGTTGACATTCGCCTGTGTTAACATTCTACATAGGAATCCTTTGCGGATGGCTGAGCGTAACGACATTTAACGGACACACGAGTGTTGGCAGCCATGCTTGGTTATCAATGCAAGCTACGAATGATTTCACCAAGAAGTCACAACATGAGAGGACCAGACACGCGTAAAACACGTGTTTTGAAACACCGGTCGCCTCCGAAATCAAAATAAAAATCTACACCTTTAGAAGACTACGAGAACGAGATTTTCTGAATACTAAGTAGTGCGCTTGCGTGAACCAGCGTAATTTTGGCGGGAAAACGTGATAGTCGTCTTCATTCTACTACGAGTGTTTGCAAGAACGTCGTGGTGGCGGAAACAAAATATCGAATGTAAGAAGGTTTGTCATTTTTGCGTCTTAACCTCCTTCAATAAAGATAACAATACTAACTCTTCTGGTAAAAAAAAAAAAAAAAAAAACATGTAATGAAGCTTTCGGGGTGTCTATTTTTTGAGAATACGCAAAACATTGAAGTTAAATCTCGTCCTCGTAGTTGCTCTGTCCGTTCTCGTCGTCGAATCCCAAGGTCTGCTAATGTTAGTTGTAAATCATCACAACCCCTTTCAGTGGAATCACGTACGGTGACTCTCACTTTTGAGTCTGTGCGATCATTCAAGTCCTTTCACATAGTACTATTTGTTCTTCCAAACTTTCAAAAAATTAAATTAGGAATTTGTTTAATTTTGACTCTGGCTACTTGTGGGTTCAATTGTCAGGCGTAACGATGAGGTCAAAAGCGCGGAACATCTTCACTGGACCAAAGACACAAATATATTGAACTGTTGTTGTTCTAGAAGATGATCTCTTCCAGGCAGAATCGCGCTTTACGTATCGGTGTAATATTTACTTCGCAAAATATGGTCGCTCGGTTAAAATATCACACGCAACGGCGATAACAACAAAGCTTAGCGCAAATTCCAGGTCAAACTCATGTAGTTTTGAATCAGTTAACAGGTCTATAGCTACTTTAAGGGTTATCTAAACACCAGCGGCAGTTGTGTTCGCGCTTAATGCACGGGTTCACGCGAGACAAAATACAAGGTAAGCAAAGGAAAACGGATTGGATAAGAAAACAAAGCTAATAACAGGTAAAGAAGACGGCTGTTTAATGAAAGCGAACTGAAAGTTTGTGACTGGTGTTAGTACTGTTTTATACCAGCAGTTTAATGAACAGCTGTTGTAGACATTAAAAAGAACACAGAACCAAACAACACTTTTGACTGGACCATATCGCGATACTTCTCGTAATATTTAGCTTTCGCCTGGTTAACTCGGACGGACAAGGGATTGGAGGGGCTAGCCTGTGTACATACCCCCTCCTCCCCTTAGGAAAAATAAGAGAAGGGGAGGAGGGGTCTGTACACAAGCTATGGAGGGGCAGGCCGAGGTTTTACAGACCCTTCCACGTTCTCCCCCCTTACTTTCGACTGACAGGGGACCGGTCAGCGAAAATCCGTCAACACGGCTGAAAACAACGCCTTAAAATCGGATAAGTTGCCAAGTTTAAAAGTAATACACCATGGCGAATTAAATCAAGCAGTAAATAGGAAAACCATCCGAGGAATATCATCAAGCTAATGACCTGTGATCGCACGATGACGACTCAGCTATTCGGTCAAGTCTTTCCGCTGCACTGTCGATTTGCTACAATATTTAAGACCCTGATAATTTTTCGCGGTCTTTTGCGTATCACAAGACTCGTGTGAAGAGCTAATTGAGCTGAAAATTATGTTACAAATCAGTCAGTTTTAAAAAGGAGGAAGTCGATTAAACTGCAGTGCATGTAGCAAAACATCCCGTAGTCGCTTTTCGCAGGTCTTTTCATTATTTGTAAATATTTTGCATGTTAGGGATGGCAAAGACGCTCAACAAGGCAGTCAAGGGCAAGCTGAATGAATGCCGTTTAATAGAGATTTCTTTACAGAATAAAAAAAATAACTCGAGGAAACAAGGCGGAGGTTATCGTGTCACGGGGCATTTTGTGATTAAAAGAAGAATTATAACTAAAATTATGGGACGTACGTACAACAGACAAACCACCATGACGCTAATGATAAAAACACACATACCTCATTGGAAAAGTACTTATCAATTATTCCAAAAGCAAGCTTGTAGATTTCTTGGTTCTCGTGTTGTTGCAGGAATTCGATCTTATCTAAACCTAACGGGAGAACAAAGCATAAGTCATTCAACTTTTACTGCGGCATACGATCAACAAGGGTTACGAAGGGCTAAAATCGAATTTGACCTGCAGCGTTGAAAGGGTTGTAGTCACGTTCGGAATTTCAGGACTGTAAGTGTTAGTTGGGAGAAAAGCCACAGATAGCTTGGAAAGTAGATAAACTGCAGATGGATTTGTTAGTTTATTTAATTTCACATCTAGTGGTTTGACACCAGTTTTTCCACTCACGTTGTTTTCCACGTCAGGCTAAATAATATCTGTCAGATATAATGGGCGGGTACCAGCTGCAAAGGCTGTTCAAAAAGGTACCCTTCTGATGGACAAACAACTCTTACAGGGCAAGAAAGAGAGGAGGATAAACCTTCCCATTCAGTTCACGGTTCTAGCACATGGGTGAAATATAGCCTGCGAACGCAGACTTGGGGCCTGTTACAAGGAGGTCGGGGACCCCACGTAGATGAGGTTATAATAGGGAGTTAAGCAGCCACGTTTTTGAAGGACGCACGTCGACCGGAAGTGAGCGTTTTTCTCTTTTTAAATGCCTTGACACTACCAAATCAGTATAGCTAAGTGTCTTTACTCTCACAGAGACGATCTGCCCAAATATTTGTTCAAAATCGCGGCTCAAGAGTGCAAAAAGTCCACTCCGGTTGACGTCCGTCGCTCAAAAACGCTGTTGCTTAAGCTCCCTAATTTCTCCTTTTACATGACAGGAGGGGTGACCCGCCACATGTTACCTCACCTATCTGGGGTGCCCCATCTCCATGTAAACAGGCCCCTGCTTCTGTCTTCGCTTCTCTCTTTTCGGGTGGATAGAGGCGAAGACCGTGAATACGCCTGCGTTCGCAGATTAGGTGAAATAGGACTTAAGTAATGATTTTGTTAAACAACCTCAACTTAAATCTGCCACTCTCAAGACTGCTTCAAATCAAACTTTTGCTGAATTCGCTCAGTAAATTATTCAATACAAAATTAAAGGCGTTTTGCTGATCACAGCCGTAGAATTTGATCCACGGACTCAAAAATATTAAAGACAACTTCTTTCCATGGGCTCTCTATTAAACCTTTAAGCCCTAAGAGTGATCAACATGAAATTTCTCCTTATAATATCAATGCTTTAGAAAACAGAGTGGTCATGAGAATTGAGTACATGATCAGGGAAGATGAGTCTAATTGATACTTCAACAAATTCTCCCCACTACTTATATTGAAAAAGTATTAATGGGACAGTACATAAGAACTTCAACTTTGATCTTAGCGTTTAAAGGGTTAAAACACCTGTCCTCCTCACACTCAAGAGGAGGACCTTTTCTCATAAAGACAAACCTTTGCCTCTTTGTAAGGCTGGGCTATCATTTGTTTAATTTCAAAAACCGGGGAGCTATTTCACGCAACAGAAAACAGTAATGTAAGGAGGGGAACAGCCGAAGTCAAGCGTCGGAGCCAAGTATGAATTTGAATATATCGAAAATGGTCTATTAATTCTCAAAACTACTTCTCTTGATGATGTGCTAACATTATCAGGAGAAAAAGGAACGTTATGAAGTTCTAACTCTTGAGTCTGTGGACAAAATCATATCTTGTTGCTATTTCTTCTTCCCCCACCACGATTTGCCCTTTACTTGGGGGGGGGGGGGGGGGGGGGGTGGAAGAATTTTTGTTCCTTGCTTTGTGAAAAAATAAAATAATTTTGCTGTTGTTTTTCTTTCAATTAATAACTCGATTGGTTAAATAATACCTCACCAAATCAAATTTGACGTTTTTCGTAAATTGGTCCTTGGCAATCTTGAGTGTGAAGGGATTCATTAAGATTAACGTAAATTCAAGTAAAATTGTAAAATAGTCTAAAAACCTCCAGCTTCCTCGATGATAGTAGCAATGGCGTCTGATCTTTCACCGGCCATCTGCAACAAAACACAAATCAGAGAATGAGGAGCGGTTTGTAAGGACAGTGGAACCGCGATATAACGAAGGGCCAAGGGACTGGCCAAATTGGTTCGCTATAACGAGATTTCGTTATCGAGGTTCTTTCCACTATAACTGGAGTACAGAACATCGTTTGTTATAAACGTTCGTTACATCGAGGTTCGACTGTATACAGCTATTTCGAAAAGATTGTCTGAAAAAATGTACACGCGACAATCCCGAAAGGTAGTATGGAATATGGTCAATGCAATGTTCCTGACTTTGTAGCTGTCGAACCTAATTTTATTTCTTTGAAAAACTGTGAACTCAAAACCACCCACAATACGTTTCGAGGTTGTCGAGTGCACTTTATCCGACAACCTTTCCCGAAATAGCTGTAAACGGACATGTGGGAGTGATATTGTTGATGTTGGCGAGAGGGAAACCGGTTGTTTCGATACAAGTCGTTGTGATGCATTGGAAATAAAAAGAATTATGATCACTTCAAGTATAGCTTGCGCGTGAACAAGAAACACATTTGGGGTGAATATTCGAATATTCCAAGGACATGAAACTATTTACAACACACCTGAATCAAATTGTATCGAAACCAGCGGTAACCGGTGAAAGTATTGTTGGTTGTAGCGTAGGTATTGTATTAATACTTTTTTCTACACGCTTCTCTGTTTCTCGTGGCATGCAATACCAACAAACTGAAGAAGGCATCTTTTTAATATCGAATGCATAACCTTGCGAAAAAACATGATATAAACTCAGTACCAAGTGTATCGTCAGCAAATATTTGAGGTTAGCTCTGTTTAAGTTCGGAGGACAATGCTCTTGACCGTCAGTTTAAATGTCTTCAGTGATAAACACTGGTAGACTATTTGCGCCTTTAAATAACAGCCCCTTCTAGCATCTCTTAACTCGGACCTGCAACTACAAGTCACAAACATGATCTCAAAACGTTTCCGGGAAAATTGTGCGCGTGGGCGTTGTGAATTATGAACATGAAAGAAAGCGAGGTACAGTCTGGACAGAAGGCAATGTGAAACAAGGAAGGGGCTTCCTACCTTTAAAATATTATTGATGCCATCCAGTACAATCTGAACAACCTGTTAAAAAGAATTTTTTAAACGTCTTATTTTATTTTTTTCAAATAAACCCGCTTTGTGGTTCAGAGTGACATACTTGTGAAACGCCTAGCACTGATCGAATTTTAAAGTATATATGTTTGCCGCTTCTTTTCTTTCTTTCTGCTGTCATTAGAGAATGTCGTAAATTAAAACTCAAAAAAGGTATAACGGTCGATAATACGTTTTCGGGATATGCCAAGTGCCTGGAAAGGAGGCCACATGAGATATATCCGCCAGTATTTCGTAAATATAATGAGAACAACTCATAAACATAACTGTTAACAACTTTAATGATCAAGGTCAAGAAACATTACTTCAAAAATAATTTCACAGGCAGTCGCTCAGGGAATAATTCCGACCCTCGAACTTTTGTTTCCTACTCAGACCCTTCTACAACCTCGTTCCCAGGTTCTCCCTCCTATCCCCAGGGACGGCCCGTCGGGTAGGAGAGAACCCTGGGAACGAGGTTGACCCTTCTACTGAAAAAAAACTTAATAAAAAAAAAATAAAATAAAAGCTTTATTTAAAACTGAAAGACCGATCAGCGAAGTCCGGGAGGAAGACGCTGGTATAAACCGATGATCAGTATCAATAAATGACATGATAAAAAAAGATATAAAAAAAGATAAAAAGTCTAAACACTACATTTATGATCAGTCTTATCTAAATCAGTAAAAAATTTAAAAAGCTTAGTCTTAAAAATTTTCAGACTACTGCAGTTTCGATGGTCTGTTGGGAGGTCATTCCATTCCTTGGCAGCAGCGTAC